>JAPYZM010000337.1:0-67362 GCA_030522845.1 Psyttalia concolor | reverse complement strand
TCTATATATTTTTAATTCTCGTTTACTATTGAGAGCTAGCAAATACTGTCCTCTGCGAGTGATAACGATTCCGTGTAAATAGTAACGGAAATGTAATAGTAAATAGTAAATAGTAACGGAAAAGTTCGAGAACACTGAGATGATTTTCATTGAAAAAATTCCCATTGTTGTTAGACACATTGCAAAAATTCCCCAATTTTTTGGAATTTTCAATAACGAAAGTCCTCGCCAAATGAGTAGGGATAAAATGTCATATAAATTTTTGAAAAAGTGTATCGGATATTTCAGTCCAAAAGTATCATCAATCAAACTGATTCTGTAGATAACTATTATTCATAATTGAATATTATAACAACTGAATGCACTAAAAATGTAAACAAAAAAAATTTCGAGAAAAATTATTTCACAAAATTCATAATTGAAGTAAAATTCCAAATGAAGCATTAATTTCTCTTCGTAATTTCGAGAAATTTCATGGATTGAAAAATCATTTTCATTGAACTGTAAAATGTTTTGAAACTCCATAAAACTTTGCGTAGTGAGCAGAGATTCTTGCGACGTATTTTTTGTGCATGACACCGATTACATTTTACAACATAATAAAAATATCACAGTATTTTTTCTAAAAAGTCTTTTTTTCCGCTTCGAATTGAGTGCTCTGGCTGCCTTCATGATTCGCCTCACTAACCCAGATTTTTGCTCGGTCATTAAATTCAGTGTATTTTTTCTCTTATCCCCTTATTTTTTAGAGTGCTCTAACAAGTGAGTTGACAATTATAAAAAATCCTATTGAGCCCGTGTGAGAGAAAAAAAAATTAATTTAGTTAGGGACGTTCTAAAAATATTAAATGAATAAATTCTGCTCTTTTTCCTTGCAGAGCTACCATAACTACCTCTTTTAAAAATACACTAAAAGTTAAAGGCCCATTATGCAATGATTGTCCTTATCAATTCCACAAGTGTAAATAAAAAGTATGATTTTATTGATAAAAACGAAACTCTATTTTTCGATTATCATGAAAGTTTCTTTCTGATTGGTCATCGGCGGAAACAAAGACTCTTTTGTAAATCAATGAAATCATCTACTGTCAATGAACCATGCAATAATCTCAAACTTGAGGCATGATACCATCCGCCTTGAAGAAAGGTTTACTATTCCTGTTTCAGTATGCAAAAAAATATATATTTTCCTTTTTCTATCAATAAAAAGGCTGCATCAGAGGAGTTAAAAAAATCACAATTGTATAAATGATGCTATATAAGAGTATGCTTATTACCTAACCATCATTATTATAATTCGGAGGGACTTCACTAATTCTTTAATAAAGAAATATACATCAGTTTCCTATCAATTCTTCATTGTTAATCATAACAAGATTTTTTGCTCGAAACCTCAAGATTAATTCCGTAACTGTCCAGCAACAGCGAGTCATTATGTCACCACCCCATCAATAGAATCAAATTCACGAATTATTCGAAATCGCATAAAGTCGATATTTGCATGAGCGCAGTCCGAAAATTCAGTGAAAGTAACATATTAAAACTGCGTTAAACACAACCACAACAGAGCCCCTCATGGTAGCCTTATTGCGGCACTGTGACATAAGACCCCACCGGTTTTATATTCTGCGCTATATACCGGTCTCGTAGCTCCTACCAACGAGGTGCCCCGTGGTTTCCCTCTCGTGCCCGCCATCCACTGTCACTTTCAAACTGACGATCAAACACAAAGGATCGGCTATTCCTGATTCCAAAAACAGCACTATCAAATCATACTGATCATTGAAAAAAATAATACATTGCCAAATTAGCAGGAATAATGAAAGTGCAAAGATCGAGTGCAACAATTAGTGGCTACTTGTTGAGTATTGGTAGATGCGCTTGATAGTCGACCTCTGGGTCCGCCGGAAGGTGGACAACACTAACCTCGGTCCCCGGAAATGTGGATGGCTGGGTCTGAACACTAGTGCGTCGATATTTACGAGTCAACGGCATTTACTCACCAGAACAAAATTGTGATTCTTCGGAGAACGATGTGGAGAAGAGATATAATCGATTGGGCTCGATTATTTGCGAAAGATGATAAGTTTCGATGGCTTGACAATACTGAAGACACAAAGTGCCTCGAGAACATTAGTACCTGCATTTGCATTAATAATGCAAATCAACTGTCGACAATATTGAGAATCAATAAAACAGTGAAGTGATATGATGGCAATGCAACTGTGTTATTATTTTCAATTTTGGTATTACTGTTATGAAGGTGATGTAATGAAGAGATTGCGCGAGTGAACGCTTGAATCGACATTATGTTGGAGCAATTGGCATCGCACATAGCGGATTAAGTAATACCAGTTTGTGAGAAAGTTGTATCATACTGCGGAAACTCTCGTTAAAATAGTATTTTAACGGGAATAATTAACGGTGAAATTATTGGGCAAAATGTTTTCATGGTTGACCTGCTTTATGTCCACCCTTCTGGTGGAGGGCGACCGCTCTGGTGGCCAGGACAGACTGAATATGGGCACATTCATGGTACTCTTTCTGCTCTTTACAATCGAGGTCGTTATTGTTAAGGTCATCACTTTCGAGATGGAGAATGATGACGAAAGCCGCTTTGGGATACACTCGGCCTCTATATTTTTTGATCGCGAAGATTAATACTCTGGTGCAACTGGTTTTGCACGAAATTTTATGTTAATAGTACTGTGAGTGGATGAAATACTCAGAGGTAGAATGCTCGATCGTCTATAATTTTTGTGAATTTTTTGAGACTATCTTTTGTATGCAATAAATGATTTGGCGCTTTCACTTTGTTGTATATTCCTTTCAACCTGTTCTGATGTTGTTTTTTTGGAGATAATTGAATGGTTAATGATTCCAAAAACATTTACAGGAGAGGTGGTGTCGATAAAAACGAGAAGAAAGTACCAGTCGATGACAGCCGTTGCGCCTGTTGTCTCAAGCCATTTATCATTGGCCGTGGCGCTCAGTGCAACGATTGCGGCGCGAGATTTTGCAGGAAAGGCTGTGGACGCTGGGAAGTGAAGGATAACTTTTGGCGCTGTCTATTTTGTTATCATAAAAGGTTATTATTCTGGTGGAGTCAGACATTTATGATGAATTTTCGTACTTGCCGAGTAATTGTGGGACTATTTAATATCAATATATCGACAAATGCCCAAAATTTCATTAACAGATTCGGTAAGTATGGAGCGGAATTCATTTATAAATCTTCACTTCATATGGAGAAAAACTACAAGTTGAACGGTTAATTTTAACCGGGGATAAATTCTCGGATTCAAACAAATTTAACCGGAAGTTTATCAATAATTACCATAGTCAACGGAAATGAAAAATTCTCGTTTTCGCAATTATCACGCTTTGAAGTTATTTTTTTTTTTTAGAAAAAGATGAAATAATTTAGTTTCGCTATTGGCAATTGAATTGTCGTTTCCACACATTTGAAGGTAATCAACAAAGCTTCCAAATTTAACGATAACAATATAATTTTGAAAGCCATCATTGAAAAATTATTATTTTATTTTAATCTTCAATTATTAGAAAACTTTTTTTCTGTCAGTGTAAGAGTAAATTAAGGACATGATTACCGGTATTTTCAGTTAAGGAGAATTATTATTTCACAATTTTTCCCTGCTCAATTGATAAATTTATTTTCCTTCAGAAAAATGCAAGGCCAAAAATGATAAATTAGGTCATTTATCATTACTTCTCATCTTTTTTGATGATTATCATTGTCATTATCTCTTGAACTAACACAATGCAAGTCGGGTCAACAGATATTATTGAACAAGCGTGGAGAGCAAACGAGGAGAGCAAACTAAAAACAATTCAATTATTTTAGAGAAAAAAAACAATTAATATTGCCTCATGGATCACTTTGCACTAGTCACCAGTTGATTGTTCTGATAATTTAGAAAATTATCTTATCCTTTGAGCGATCGTGCCCAACTTGAAAAAAAATCGGTTAGGGGTTGTGCTGTTGGTCAGGTAAGTGATGCTTTGTTCTGTCAATATCATCAATAAGGCTAACTGATAACATGATATCAATAATGTTTAGTATTAATTTTATTCAATTCTGAGAGTAATAAGGAGCCTGATTTCAAGAGACTGATCCTTGAAGTGCCCGTAACGTTTTTGCAGCCCCTCACTGTTACAGCTATTGCCAATGGAACAACTGAAGTAGTGATAACTGTTAACTTGATGCGTTGCAAAAATCTGATGCATATTTCAAGGGTCAGTCTCTCAATAAAGGGTCCTTACTACTCTCAGCGTTGAATAAAATTGACACTAATTATAAAACATTATTAATATCATGTCAATTACCCCGATTAGTGATACTGATAGGACTAACTCTCAACAGATTTTTTTTGCAAGTTAGGCAGATTCGCTCCAAAGATAGGAGAATTTTCTATATTATTAAAACAATCAGTTGATGGCTAGAGCAACTTTGGAACAGTTAATTTTTTTTTGTTAAAAATATAATAATTTGTTTCCGAAGTTAGTTTGCTTTCCACTCCCGTGCAATAATATCCGTTGATCTAACAGCATAAGAAGTAATGATAAATGAGCTGATTTATTATTTTTTTCTCGAGAAAAGAAATTGATTGGTTCAACCGGGGACAATTGTAAAATACTAATTGTCTTCTGGTGAAAATAACGGTAATCATGACCTCATTTCACTCCTAAAATTTCAGAGAAAAAATATGAAATTGTCAAATGATTGTACATTGCAAAAAAATTATTCCGCAATAATGGCTTCAAAAACGAAATCAATTAAATTTAATTACACCCATTTTGACGCTTTATGGATTGGTTTAATCTCAATGTTTTTTTTTAATATCAGCCATTCAATCAACTCATGCAATGTTCATCGTATTATTAAAAAAACAGGTCAAGTTTCGAAATTTCGTAGGCAGGCATAAACTGAAATGAAGATTAAGTGAATACATTATTGACTTTTTTCGGCTTTCGCGTCTGTACAAATACTTGTGATACAATAAAATGATGAGTATGCATCTGGGTAGTGGGAAAATAGTATATTTCGTAGCAAGTGAAAAAAAATGGTTTTTGGCGAGTGGGAGGTTTATATCACGAGCCGTCAAAAACCGTTTTTTTTCACGAGTTTCAGTCACTCGACGCGAAGCGGAGCGGAAAATAATATTTCCACGTATCGGTACAATGCTTGAAAAAAAGGGAATTTCTGCAGAAAAATAGTGGCGTATTTCAAAATTTAATTGACAAAATAAGTTCAGATAACAGTGAACGCGGCCTATGAATTGCACTGCAGGCCACCGAACGGTGTTCCCAATGTCCTTCAATCAATCCAGTCGTTAAATTTTTATACCACTTCTCCCAAAATTCGTCAAATCATTAAATTTTATTAATGGAGGAAATTCAAATGAATAAACAGATGGAATCCATCGCATGCATTCCGCCAGTTGTCCCCATTCCATTCAATTAGTTTAATCATTCAATTTTCTTGATACCCTTTAAAAAAATTGTCAAATCATGAGGTTTCATTGATGACATTATGAATAGATGATAAATTGTCATAATCTTTTCTAGGCATTGAACGAAATGAGAGGATTTATTTTAAAGCAATTCAATCAATTATCCCGATTAATTGATTCCCTTACGATAATATGATTTTTCAATGTATCAAATTTATAGAACGTGGCTCGAGAAAAAAGAAAAGTCATTTGATACCTTCAGTGGCGCGCATTCGAACGACGAATCAACCGTTCAAATCAGCACGGCGGAATCCCCTGTTTATGTCACAGGTAGGTACACAACTTACGCAAAGTTTTAAATACCTCCGAAAAAGTAACATCAACAATCACGTCTTCCATTGAGAAATTTTATATGGTAGATAAAGATGCTTTTTGGTGTACATGCAATGGGCCTTCCGCGTCTTCAAATTTTCAAAGTAAATTGTGTGAGAATTTTTTTTTAATCTCATTAAATCAGGTCCATTCAAATCCTATTTTGCAACGATTGTTTTTTTTACCATTCGTTCTCATAAATAAATCATTGGCTTTACCATGAAATGAGGAGACAAAAATTTCATCAAAACTTACTGACAACACATGTGGGAAAATTATAACTATCAGTATGTAAACAAATATCGTCAGAGAAATCAATGGTATCCAATAACGAACCTTCACCCTGACATTTCTTCCCGCCACCATTCGCCAATGGCATTGGGAAAATCTATTCAGCGAATATTGCTCCCGGAGTCCTCATCATTGGTTTTAATTAACCGATCTATTGACGGATTTCAAATATATACCTCGCGAAATGAAAATAGGCTATTACTTTCTAATTATTCCGTTGCAATTGAAACAACATAAAAAATCACTGAATTTCATGTACGTTGATGGTGATTTTAATGCCAGGAAATAATTAAAATATCAATGACGATTGAGATAATTGTTCTGATAATATCGTCTCTATTCAATTAGGTTCATCAGCTTGTCTCATTTACTTTTCCGTAAATCCTGAGCCCAAGCAATACCATCTAGCGACCTTCCTCGATCTCCGCGCGGTTCAGTGACTCTGAATTTTCTAACATGAAGTGCTCGCTGTGTGCGCGGGTGAACGTTAGTGCGCATTGTCTATGCTGCATTCCGGTTTACCTTTCCTCGTCCGTCTTGCCAGGATAATTTAATATTACCCGCTGAGGCTAACGGGATCAACTTACATGCCAAGTGTATAATATTAAACACAAATTGCTTCATCCATGGGAAAATAGCATTGGAACGGGAGGATTAATTGCGTAATGGGGGAGTAATGTTCTTACCCATCGATTTCTAGTATCAAGGTCACATTTGAGAACAGCCGATAGTTCGTTTCGTAATACTGCACATGCCAGAGAGTACTTATTATTATTTTATAGACTATCATAAGCATTACAACGATCGCCTGAACTTAATGACAAATTTGTGGCGAAATTAACGGAAAATTGGAAGATGAGTGGGTCCTTGGAGCATCATAAAGTGATTTATAATTGAATTTTCTCGGTGGAAATTGGGTCATTGGATGCGGTATTTCACCAAGAATATATCAGTGAAAAGTGACTAATAGTCCAACAAAGACCATGAGCACGATTGTTTGTCTCTGCTAAGTTTCAATCTCATGTAATCGATCTAATATTCTAATAATATTTCGGAGGGAAATCTGACTTTACTCCTACACCGGATCGGAAAGTCGGGTTCTAACCATGGAAGATAAAATAAATGACCCACACTCACGTGCTTATCACCCTCGCCTTCGGGTCGGCTGATAATTCTGCCCGTGGATAAGGGTCCTTTACTTTACTTCCCTTGGTTAGCAATATACTTTTATTTATATTTATAATAGCCCTTTTTAATGTGGCAGAGGAGGATAGCTTGCATCTAACCATTTTGGCTCAATGTATTTGACATACGAGTACCTAACACCCGGCCAAGCCAGTACTGACTGGAATTCAGTTGTGATACCACAACCGAAATATGAGCGATAACAAAAGTGGGAATCCAACTTTAGACGAGAAATTTGGGGGTATAATATAAATATATGATGACCAAAAAATCGCGTTTCCACACTCGGTACAAAATCTATCCCTTACTATAAGATTATATTTCGTTATGAGTTTTTCTACCTTGGGTTTCAGAGTTTCTGCCAAATAATGATATACTTTTCAAAAAATATCTATTCCCTCAGGATAAGGCGGCGATTTAAATTTACTTCCGTACACCATTTTTCTCCGATCGTATCAACTGTGAAACTGGCAATTCAACAATATCGTATTTTACCCATGACTTATTTCATTTGTCTATTAGAAGTTTCTCTAATAAATCTTTTTCCATCTTCTCTGTCTAGTGTCAACATGGGTTAAAAATCTTCTGTTTACAGTAAATTCAGGGCAGTCGACTTTGAAAGGTGGCTCACGTGGTAATTGATACGTTCTGGTGGTGGATTGATGATCTATCTCACATTACCAAACACCAAGATTTCCCCTTTTTTTAAACCCTTTTTGTCTCTCGAACTCTGAGGACAGTTCATTGCAACCGAGTAGCGCTGGCTCTTCCCGCACAGACATTTATTGTCTCTGAGTCTCAGTTCTGCTCCAGTACTCTCACGAGCAACATCGCGCCTGTCTCGTGACTACTCAGTGCTGCATAGGAAGACTCCATCGATCCGTTATTCACATATTTCATTTATCGTCAGACCACCGAGTTTTCAATCGATCGTCTGCGCGCATCGCTTTGCACTATCACGGGTTCCTCTGTCTTTTCCTTCTCAACAATGTAAGACGATTGAAATCGTAATAATGTAAATGTCAATCAATGTGAGTTCTCTCTCGGAATGGTTCAAGTTCAATTGAATGTGATTGTTGATGGATTCTTCTAAGGGCGTTAATTCATGACAGGTTTGTAATCAGAGAATACAAGTTAATTGTTCAAATAAAGAACTGAAATATTTTTTCGTGGCAATCAACGAATCAAGAAACTAACGAAAATTGGAAGAAATATGCTGGTAAAAAACATTTTTTCCGCCAATTTTAAATCAACAAATTATTAAATTATGTTTGAAAGGTAGAACGTATTTTTTCCTTGATTTGAATTTAAAAAAATTAAATACAGTCTATCTTCCCATTTACCTAGATTGTGCAGTTAATGACTGCGTAGTTTTTATCCTAGAATGAGCAATCGAAAATTCTTTAACACTTCAAATAGAAATAATTAAAAATCATAGCCTTTACATTCATGAGCCGTGTATATTGTCTCTGTTATCAAATAAATAATTACTCGAAATTTAGACTTACTTGGTTATTTTAATTGCAGGCGTTGAGCATGGTACCATCAACCCCGGCGTGGATCTGACTGCCGGTGGTAATGAAGAGAGGGACTCGTTGGAAAATATTCGTGGGATTATTGAGAAAGTAGTGGAGGGCTTCGTTGGCAACGTTGACAATGCACCCATCGACCGGCTTTATCAGCATTCCTCATGTGAGTTATCGTAGTTTCAGTTAGTGACTACCTGGAAACAATAGCCTCTGGGCTTTTGGGTTTGAATCATAATTGAAAATTGGGCGGAAGCCCTTGAATATAGCCAGTAAGCATAAAATAGCGTAACATTGAAGATGCGTCTGTAGCTGGGCACGCATTCCACGGTGTTCAATAAATCCCGATGATACCTCCTCGACAGACCAGTTTCTTTGGTCCGCAAACGCTCTTACATTCTTCAACGGCAACTTTTTAGATGGGTAACTACTGCCATCTAACAAACACACTCTTACATATTCGATTCACATATCCGATGATAATTCAGTATGAATACACAATGTAAAATCGAGGATTGATGGACTTAGCTGTTCAACCAGGATAAACAGATCCATGCATCTCTAAGAGAGGGAGAGGGATAGTTTCTGGCCGATTGCACTATTCATTTGCATATTTGCATATTTCATTAGTTTTATCGAATTAAACTAGAATTGCACAGGAAATCATTTTAAACCCCAGTCTCACAGCTGGCCGATTGTGCAGTGCCCTAAAATATACCCATTTGTCACATTAATTAGTTGGAGACACTCGGCCGCTGCACCATACCTACCGACCCTATTTTTTTTGTGCAAGCGATGTTTCCAAACCGTCACCCATCCGAATACTAAACCAGCTAAACGGTGCTTAGGTTGAATGTTTGCGAGAACGACCGCTCACCCCACCTAACAATTATAGTCGGTCAATGCAATTTTCATTGTAGTTTCCATGAATTATGAAATTCAGCAACTCTTGTTATCGAGGGATTTTAAGCCAGCCATTCCGACATTAGAGCTTTCGATGTATTCAAGGATTTCGTTGTTTGTTTATGACATCACCATTTCCACTTCAAATCATTATTTCTGGTATTGCAAATATTTTTGAAATTTTGCTGGGTGAAATTTGATAAAAAATTAGATAAGGTGTAATTCTTCAAAAATAGATTATTTAACCAAAAACTTTCAATACTAATTTGGATTTGTTCAATATCGACTGAAAACTAAATACTCCAGTTTCCCCACTTATTCCTATTTATTTATCCAGTAAACAAAGAGGAGATAATATTGATATTAGTTTCTTCAGAACTAATTCTTCAGTTCAATGGAACTAGTGTTTTGTGTTTAGTGTAAATACAAATTAACGTAACACTAACTCGCTAACACTCATTACCAGATGATCGATTTTTTGAGGACTTTGGTGTGCGTTTGGCGGTGGCTCTCGCGCATCTGGCGGTAGCTTTGCGGATGTGTATTGCAAGTAAGTACCGTGAAGTGTTCTAATAACGTTGTAATCACCTCATGCCCACATTCATATGCATGTACATAGCTTATCTATTTACATTCGCGTAACACCTTAACAAAAGTACCCGCGGGACTCTCCATTTCATGTTTTCTCATTTAGAATTACCGCTCAGTATAATCAGCAGTCATTTTGACAATTGTAAATAATGATGGCATGAGAAGTATGATTGTGTGCGTTCGGTAATCAAAAGGGTAACGCTGGAAATTGGGAACGACCTTCCCACGCGGAGTAGTTGGGTATGAGCAGGCTCCACGCGATAACATTCTCACATGCTACAACAAACTGACAGCACCATAGACTAAGACTGGGGGGAATAACGGCTTCCTCATACCTTCAATCGCTGGTTCCCTCCTTTTCTTATCGCTTTCCGTGGAAAAATTGTTGGGTTAGTGTGCGGCGAGGTATCGGTGAATTGTTAATGTATTGTTGAGGTGAGAAACATTCAATTTCCACTGTTTTTTTTATAAGTCCAGAGTGAAAATCAATAAACCTCGATGAAATCAATAATTCGATGATCCACGGGGGACCGCTTCGAATAATATTTATTAGGCAAGTCACTATGGCTGTGGGATATTTTGTTGCGAGAATACGACGGAGACATATTCAATAAAAATTACGTGTTACTTCTGTAATATGACATATAAAATCATTTCTTGTAAATTTCTATGGAAAAACTCATGAAAAAAAAATTGCAATATTCAAGGAAAAGTACTTAAAGTTTAGTCAAGAACTCATAAATTGATTGGAAATTTTTATGAGGGACTATTTTGACTGCTGGATTACGAAACTGCCAGATAATTTTTAATGTTTTTCTCTGTGAAGAATAATTCAATTTCATACAGCAGCTGGCACTTTTTTTTATGGGAAAAGTAGAAAACTTGCATAATTTGAAAAGAAATTTCATTTTCGTTAAAGTTTGAAATAAAAGTCATAGCTAAATCAGAAATGTCAACAGTGAGCGATTTTCAAAAGATCTGGAATGTGTAATAACGTTACAAACGATGCACTAATTACCGACAACCGATCCCACCTTGTAACATCATTAACACAATTAGTGATTAAAATTATGGCATTTGAAATTAATTATTGGAAAACAACTGCTCAATATTTCGCTAAGATTTTCCGGTCTCGCTATCGGAGGTTTATGACGAATGTTTTAATATGACAATCCGGAAAAAGTGAACTCCATGAAAGTTCGTAATTTTATTTGGAAATCTCTCCATTTTCTCTGCAGTACATGAATATAAACTTAAAAAGGCCGGATTTAAACTAGATTCATCACTGTTTATTACTATTATTTTGTAATCAATAAGCAGAAAGTAGCAAGTATCATTATAATGATACTTGCATTGAATGATCAGTGAAAAAATAAAAAATTCGATGATTCACGGGAGTCCATCGTCAATGAAATCTATATTATATTAGATAAGAGCGGAGTCATGGAATTCGATTAAGTTAATTGCTTCGAAGAATTTTCTCAAATGGCTGATAAATGAACTTTCTACTTCATTGTCACAAAACACACAATAGCTGAAAACATAAAATAATTGCCCGTGTTATAGCTTGTCATTGTAATGCGAAGCCTCTCTCCAATTATGTCAATTATTGGTTCATGGAAATATAAATCGGAACTGATAAAATTATTGAATGTGCAATTACTGGAAAAAATTGCGGTCGCTTAGTTATTCCTCTCGATCGACCAATGGCAACCGTATTTCAAGTTTTCCGGGAATTCGTTTGGTTTCATTCATTCACTGAATTATCTTGGTTTCAATATAAATCAGACGTTATTATTCTTGATTAGTCGATTTAATTCATTGGAAAGTGAAGGTTGAATTCATTCACCGTCTAGTGATATTTATTTGCTTCATGGGCCAGAGGTTGTCCTAAATTGTGCAGTTATAACCAAGTCATGATCCTGGATCATTATTCGAATTTGTTGGATTCCAATCTCATATATTTATTTTTAGTCGCACATCGAATTTACATACCTGTGGGAACTTTCACTCATGTTTTTTATATTTTCTCGTGGCACTTCTCGTTAATAATCTATTTAAATCAGAATTTTTGATCGACGATTTTGCTATTAGTCGTGCTTAACTAGACGGAAATATGTAGATGCTTCCACGTCTGTCGAAACAGATTCACGAAAAATGATGGATATTTTTCAGGATTCCGCAGTCAAATGAGTTGTAGAAATATTTTAATAAACTACCACGGATTTTATCTAACGCGCTCCATGATGCGTATCTGACCGAACTATGAGGTCTGTAATTTTTACTGAGATTTTCTCTTCATGTGATCAGCGTCACAATACCTCGTCTGTACTATTTTCTGTACATTAAATATATAAATACAGACAGATGATGAAATTTCTTCTGTCTGTAAAGGAAAATAGAGAAATCACGGTAGAATCCCATTGTTACGTTTATTTACATCCGTAATACTATTTTCTTCTCTCAAGGAAAAATCTCTGTTGGGTCACATACTTCAATTCTATTCATATTTCTATTCAATAGCATAAACAGAATGATATTGCTTGCTTAATACCGAACAATTCCTTCAATTTTTTTTTCAACATTCATTGAAAATGAGAAGAAGGAAATACGCGAATGTCGACGAAATTGGAGACGTATCAAATTCATTTGATACGTCGAACAAACTACGCCGCGCAGGTTGTAATCTCAGAGTAATGTTATAAGAACATAGAACGTCATAGAAGAGAATGTTAGGAGAATATAAATGGTTACTAGAACTTCCTATCGAGAAAAAAAATCACAAACTGTTCACCTTCAAACCGAGAAGGAGTAGTTTTTTTTGCAAAATTTATAGTCCCAATGCCTAAATTTTCTTGCGTCTATTGGAATAAATCCAATTTGCGGAGCAGGCACTGTAATTGTTTCTATTCCTTGTCTCCGTGTAATCACTTGGCAGATGTATTACATCAATTGAGCTAAACACATGTCATTTATATTTCTTGATCGTACGATTGCCTAGTTATGAAACTCTTGATCTCTACCTTGAACGTTCAAATTTCAGAGATAAATTTCCTTGTTGATACCTTTGATTGCAATGTCAAATCAGTGTTTGACGCAAGAGGTAAGGTTTATCTTGAAAATGGGGCCATAAACATTATTTACAGTGGAGAAACGTATGTTTCGGCTATTGACCTGGGTATTTCAGAAATTTTACGAACAAATAATTATTTAATGAAATAACGTTATATGAGAGAATTTATTAATCTATCATCCAAAGAACAAAAAATTTTAATATGGAATTCATAAACTCAAAATGGAACTTTCAAAACTCTCAAGTTAACATTGTCAAAAATTGGAAGTTTAAAAAATTGATGAAATAACAAATATTTTCGGAAATTAGTAATAAACAAATTATCATGCTCGATTTTTAAAAAATTGAGATTTTCCCTTCCAGAAGAGAAATCATTTCGAATGCAGAAATCAGAGGTGGTGCAGTAAAATAATTCCGGACAATTTATGCCTTAGTTGAGTGTTTGAAATATATCTCTAAATATAAGAAAAGTATCAAAATTTTCAGAAAAATCTGTATTCTATAAAAGAAATTGGTGGCAAAAATTTAACCACTCACAATAGGCAAATATTGAAAGTTTAATATTAATGCAATTAATGTGTTCCCTACGAATTTTACTATTAATAAAGAACTATCTTCTTTCTGAAAATCCAGACCAGCTACGACTTCCCATTCAACAACTGTTAATTTCCCGAGTCATAAACCGCAGTGTGTATTGCTGACTGGAACATATTATCAGTCATCTTCTTGAATAATTCAACCTTGAATGATGAATCAAATATGTTTTGGCTGCTTGGCATAGAATAGAAAAAAAATTAAATTGAAAAATAAAAAAACTCACCAGTGTCGTTACGGAATGTCTCCGTCCTTAGTAAATGAACCATTGACAATTATTACTATTTCGAAATTACGAAATGAAGAAACAGTTACTCTTGAATTTTTAAATCTGTAAATCAAGGGTAACGCTATGTGTATCGTACTCGCGTTCTTAATTTAACTCTTAAGAATTATCGAAGGAAAGTTTACATTTCGGAACGACAACTCAGAACAAGATTATTTCCCATTAATTTATCCCCCCCGCCACAAAAAGATAACAATAACTTTCTACGGCAAAGTTAAAAAATGCAATGTCGCGACACGATGTCTTCATCTGGAGACACGTCAAAAATTGAGAATTCCTAGTGATTGTTTGAATATCCGAATGAGGGAATAAGTATGAATTGATCAAGGCTTCTTTTAATTCTGATACTCTAAACAAAAATGAGCAGATTACCCATTTAACGACTGTTGATTTACCGAGTCATAAATAATAGTTTCTATCTGACTGGAACGTATTATCAGTCTGATTTGTGAATAACACAATCTTGAATGAAGAATATAATATCTCCACTCCAATTCCTCCAATATCCATCATGGAATCCGTTGATTGACTCCTCGTCATTCAATAAAGAACAAAAATATATATGTATACATATATATTCAAAGAGAAAAAAATCAAAGATTGTCGCCAAGAAATGTCCCCCACTGAAGTAGATGAATCCGTAGAAGAGCCGTATGTGGGGTATTCGACGTTGCCAGGCATATCAGGAGAGACCCGGCGTTTTACCCAGTCTCAGTCGAGACCCCGAACCGTGATTACGTACAAGGTATGCGAATTCCGTTGAATTCGCACATTATTACCCCGTGGTTCCCCATAATGTCTTTCTCCAATCTCAGTATTTAACTGCCTCTCCTATCCTCGTCTCACGGGCTAATTACACAGAGAGTGGGTCGCCACTAGCACCTGACATGATTAAAAAACTTCTGACAATCAATATAATACGGATGCGCTGTAGATCCTCAGCAGTTGAGCACTCGATCTACAACACCATTATCCCGGAAATAACTTGCTGATTGAACTTGAAGTGTTCGCTTGTTTACGTGGTGATTTCAATCGTCTGTGTATGTGCAAATATATGTCAGTGCGAGTGCATCGATAATCAATGGATAATTATGAGAACGGTCATCGATTATTTCGCATAATAACGTAACGTGTGTAGATATTGTGAATCCAAACGAGTGTGTAGAATAGTAATTGTAAAGTTCAGTCAATTTAAGTACGTTTAATTCACGACAAATTGCATCTTATCAATATTCACCTGAAAAATTATAGTGGAAATTCTTAGCGAATTTGCTAAATCATTTTTTTCGATTTCTATTGAATTTTGGGTGTATCTATTCAAATGTTTCATTCGAAATATTCTATGGAGACAATTCCTAGTCTTTTCATTTTACTTTCCGCAGCTAAATTAAAAAAAAATTTGATTAGTCAATTTTTTTGGTGATAAAAGGACATTGAGAGCACAAAAATATAACATATGAGACGAGAAAATACAATAGAAAATATATATCAAAACGATATAAGTTTTACCAACATCCTGTAGTGATCTAATGAATTCACTAGAGTTTTCTATTTAAATTTTCATAAATAAGAATCTGAATGTAGCCGCTCGAGTAGCAAAATACTCCATCATTAATTCTCAAATCAGAATCTTGAAAAAACTTCTCTCTTGTATTCGAATAATTGATAATCTTGATACTGAGATCTTGAATAAAAGATTGGGAAAAAACATAGGCGGCAAAAGAATACTGCATGCACTCGTACGAAACCTTGAACTCGATAGATCCGTGGATTCTTCTCTCACTTCGAATTATAATAACGCATTTCATTCAGCAAATAAAAAATATAGTTATATGTTCTGTACTTGCGACCTTTGTCGCGAGTTGCGTAAGTCAGGGACTTTGATCGAAAATTGTATCTCGAGGAAGTCAAATCGAGGCGACATCATCGACTCATTGGAATCTATAATTTATCGACTCAAAAAATAAATACTGGGACCTTGAACTCTTCGAATCGCTGCGGGCGCTAATTGAACGGGAACTGAGCGAGGAATCTTACCAAAATTCCGTTATGTTGTTTCGTTCCTTGCACGTGACGAAAATCACCAACAAATACCATATAAAATACACCTGCAGTCACGCATCATCTCAGGATGCACAACTGTAGGATGAACGTTTAGAATGTGCGGGGAAAATCGAGTCATTCTTTTGATCATCTAGATTGCGGTTTTTTCTATCGATCATGTCCGGATGTACACAGCTTGATAAATAATTTCCTCGTGACTGGAAATATGTCTTATTGACAAATCAGAATTCAAGTCTTTCATCTTCCGCGTTTCCAATCGTGACAAAGGTTTCTAGGAAAAAAAATGAGAAATGATGACGTTGCGTAGTGAGTTGAGATAATGCCGTGAAATTACTGATAAAAGCCACAAAAATGTATTTTACCTGTAATCTTAAACGGATAACTCTTCGGTTTTGGTTGGGAGGCGGAAATTATTAGGTCTTGGGAAATATTATTAATTTCGACGGAAATGGTGACACCATCATCGAGTCTTAAAGATAATATTTTCACGCAATGTTCCTCAGAATATTTTTTATGAATATTGAAAAAAAGCTGCACTGAGAAAAAAAAATGTTTACCCATCAAATATTCTCCTGAGAAGAATTGAAAGCGAGGTTTACTCGAATAATTTCGTCCTTAATGTCCATTATACTGAGAATAGAAAATTCTTTTGCATGTACTTTTCTACCTATGACAGGAAACTTATAACTCGATAAATCCAAAATATCTTTTAAAAAACGCATTCTTTGTATGAGATATGATCTCTCGAATGATTGATGACTGATTTTTTTCAGCCTAAAATAATTCCGTCATGTCAAATATTCAATTGTCATTTTCTCACTACAAAGCCAGACTTACATCTCGTGAATCTTATTTTTCTCAGTAAAATATAACTGGAATTAAAATTATATTTTCTCGGATGGTGAAAAATTGAATGAAATACGTGTGAAACTAATGATGTCTCAAATTATGTAGAAATCGGTGTCAATTGTACTTTTCTGGAGTTATACAATGCCTAGAAACAATTCATTCTACTTGTGTACCGTATGAAGTTGTGTGAAATTGCGTGTTCCGCATGTTACTGCAACTGCTGCGAGAGATGCTGACGCTCATTGGCGGTATCATTGTCTTCTATTTCGTCTACATATTTTTCACCCGGAAAAATGGTAATTTTTGCCTCCTATAATTTTCATTGAAATTAATTCGTTGAATCGACGAACTAGTATATTTCTCACCTAGGGAGGTAAAATAAAGAAGGCTTGCTCACGTGCAGAATTACCACCCGAGCCGAAGGCGAGGGTGGTAATGAGAACATGATTTTTCTCCCCGGCGTCGGAGTAAAGTCGCAATTCCCTCCCGCGTAGCGGGAGGGAAGTGAGTACTTTGCTCCCGCCGGGGAGAAAAAATTATTTATTCATCGTGTGATACTATCTTTACTAATGATGAATTTTTTCTCGCAAAAATCACTCAACTCTGAAACGAGCACGTAAATTAGTTTTTTCTGGTGAATTTTTGTCATTACTCTCATACTCTTAACACTTTAATTCAGAGATTTAACTACATTCCATGGGAGATTGCCGTCGTCTTCTGACAAATACCACAATGAGAGAAGATCTAATTATTCCGGACGTTCAATTAGTACCCATGAGAGGGTATAAGTCGCTGGTTAATTGGAGAATGGGAATTTCATGAAAGCCAGGAAGGCGTGCTTACCCATGTATAGGCCTTCTTCTTTCGCTGATAGTGTTTTTCCTGTTGGCAATCTTTTGCATACCCATCCCCTAACAGTTAATTTTTTTTAATCGCACAACAAATACTGAAATTAAAAAACCAAATAACTGGAGTAAACTGGAATGGGTCCACATCAATTTAGAAATGTTGAACAACGGATAATTACTATTGTCATGAATAATTATTTTATGCTCATGTGATCGCAGCTTCCTCGTCCGGGAATTGGCATTCGCCCTGTCCCAAACTCGGTAAAGTCAAAGTCACTACGGAAAAATATTGTCCGGGGTGTCGTTATAGTGTTTTTTTACTCGTGTGGTTGGCTTGTCGCCTGCGGCTCGGACGCCAACGCCACACGAGTAAAAAACCCTATAACGACAGCCCGGAAATGTACTATTTTACCTCGCACAAGTTCTATAAGACGAGCCGAAGGCAAATAATATAACCCCACGAGCTACGAACATTTTTCCCATGATTATCGACTGATTTTGTGTTATCGCAATCAGTAGAAAATAGTATATTTCGTAACAAGTGAAAAAAAATAGTTTTTGGCGAGTGGGAGGTTTATATCACAAGCCGAAGGTGAAAGATATAATCCCACGAGTTCGCTTCGCGTCGAGTGACTGAAAAGTTACTTTTCCGACACAGCGTGATGAAAATGCCTTGGTAGAATGTTTAGTTATTTTTTTTTCCGCACAGTGTGATAAAAAGTAAATTCGAAAAAACTAAGACAAAGATTCGCCCATGAGAATTTATATGAAATATGATATCTGAACTTTACTCACTTATTGTGCAGACAATAAACACGCCTATTGAACGCCTCGAACGCTCATTTTTGAAGCAGATCCAATAAAAAGGAATCTCTTAATAAATCAATCGTCCCTGAAATTCAATATCTCATGGACAAATTCAGCAATTAATTTCCAACGAAGAAGACAAGTTCACTTATGCAAATACATGTGACCTCATCTTCCCTGCATCGAAGATATCCTTCACCTTTGAATCCCCAAGACTAGGACTTAGTGAGGTCGATAGACATATCCGTAAATGCATCATTTCATTGTCACAAAATGCACGCACGATACAAACAATTATCTACTCCTAATGGCTTGGGAAAATACAGAGACCCTCCTACTGAGTGACACCGTCCTCCTCCTCCTTCTCATTTAAAACTTAGAAAGTGCATTAGTAATCACAAGAAAAAACTGGTCAAACGTGGCCCTCAATTTCACCTTGCAACATCACCGAAGAATGTAATCACAAATGTCCGTGGGAAATGCTCAAAAATTTTGAGACGTAGGAATTCGGTCAGCGATTAAAGTTGATCGAATCCCCTGGACCACCTGAAATAAATACATACACATGCAACGTGGTTAAAGAGTTCACGAGGTCACTAGCCCCGGAATTTCACCGGTTGCCGGCTGCAGAGTGCGATGAAAAAAGGCCGACAAGGCCGCCAAGGAGAAATTACGCGACTTCGACGTGTACTGACCCATAACGGGTGAACGTTTGACGACCTGCTGCCGGATGAAAGTGGCGATTTCTGCTTGACTGTTTCTCATTCTTTCCACAAATCCAATATATTATTCAGGAAAAAGAGCTAATCAATTCTAAAACTCTTTTACTTTCATTTCGAATTACCATCCGATTTGCATAAAAAATACTTTGGATGCAGCCAAATAAATTCTAGTGCTTTCATTGTCATCTTGACTCATCATTTATTCATGAATACATCAATCGATTAGAGTGTGAACAGGTTTAACTGGGGAACATGAGCGATGGAAAAGTCGGGATGCTTTTAAATACATAATCATTCCTTTCATAATTAATACAAAATAAAAAACCGCACTAAACGAAAGCCATAGTAGCCATAGTAGCCATAGCAGCAAATACTGTATGATTAATGATGTGAAAGGGTATAATTGCTTTGCAAACAATCACTTGCAAAATGGCTATCAATGACTTTCGATATTATACAAATAAGAACCGCAATGTAGCTGAACATTCCAATAAACATATATGTAAATTCCAGTGTTAATTACAGTGAATTAACGAGTCAAAAGAGAAATTTAAAAGAACTCAAAATTCATTATGCACAGCAGAAATCATGACCTCACGAATAATAAATGTATTATTTAGCAAACATCATTGCGTGGAAATGGAATAAATTCCAGCTCTCTCACATCATTACTTCTGCTCCTCTTACCACACATAAAAAAAAAATTAATAATGAAAACGTAAACCGCCAATAATAGTTTTTCCCGGAGGAAAAATTCCGATTTTTCCCCACCTCCTGGGAATTCAGCTCTCACTAGGATTGATTCCAGTAATGCAATTCTTTCTCTATCATACCGTTTTCAGACAAACCGGCCGCAGATACGCCGAGTATGGCGCACGCTGCACTGCGAGAGCTGGTGGAGCGTGCGGTCGATGAAGCACGTAAATTACCGGGTCTCGGTGATTCGGTTACCATCAGAAGACAGGACAATACAACCATTAGTGAACAAAGCTATGAGGATTTACTAGCAGCTGCCATACTCAATAAAGTTAGTATTTTCATTTATTAGTTTTTATCTTGAACCGAAAGAAACTCCTTCTGGTGTATATGACTTTGCAGCCGGAGCCGCAGGCGAAGGATGCATCATATAAGTTAAAAAAGAGTACACTTCGGTACTAGTGTAATTATTTTCTTTACTAATGTGCATGTGGTGGGGGCCGAAGGCGGAGCCGAGGACTACCGTTTACATGAACTAAAAAATCTCATTGCAGACGTCTCGAAACTATGTTTTTTGTTGGTGAAGTTATAGCCAGCGAGTAAGCTGTACCTCTTTTTGTTAACTATCGCGAAATTTACAATACCCTTATTTGAAGATGTTAAAGATTTTATATTAAAACTTTAGGTAGCAAAAAGGGGATGTGTTATGCGAGCGTGCGGACAAGTATTGTTAACGCACTTGTGACACAATACACTATTTTGTCATCTAGATCGAAAGGCAGTATATTTGTGAATGTTTTCGCACAGCCGGAACAGCGAAAATTTCACTTATTTATGACGATATTGAAGACCACTAATTTTCACTCATTTCTAGGTCGTAGAGAAATACCAGAAGGGTCGAGTGGACGGCAACAGCAATGTAGTACGTGAAACAACATCAAAAAGATGTAGACACCGAGGTGAGTGAATTATTCATTACAAAACATGAGCAATTCCATTCCCCAAGTGGATTTAAATGGCTATAATCCTCGGAAAAATGATTAAAGGATCTGAGGCGAGTGTGAGTGGCGCAGGCGAGGCAAACAGCCTGGATCCAATGTCTCAGGATGAATGCAGTAGTGATTGTAGTCGTACGAAAGCTAAACTCCATATTCGGCAGGAGCCTCTCTCTCTCACGGTAATAAACAATCCATCACACATTATTGGAGAAAAATAGTGGGGTTTAGTGCACGTAAAGTGGGATTTATCACGCACAACAGTGTGGATAAACGGTTCATGAATTCAATGAATTCGAGAACACTTAGAGTAGTTTTGCAGTTTAGATTAAAAAATAGTATCGTCCAGGATACACTAGATTAGATATTTTGAGGCGATAAATTTTTCAACTAAATTATGTGAGAAAAATTCGAGATAATTCTCACCGAATGAGCTTATTAGTATATATAGTTTGCCTAAATAGTATATCTGAATAAGGTTGTGGTTCCCCACGAGTCAAAAATCCCTCTGCCGCGAGGATCGCACCCTATTAATATATTATATTATATTATTAAAATAATCCATCTTATAATACAACTTCAGTAGGGATTGAATTTAACGTAATTTAAAATGCTACCTCTCATAGTTTTTTATTATCCTCAGAAAACGAACTCTAGATTGAGTTTCAAATTGGAGTTCAACTGAGATTAAAAATTTAAAAGGGTATGGAACTCATAGGATGGACTAGATGGACAATTATTACAGATTGTGAATTTAATCTCTAGCATTCCACGAATCTTAATCGTTCAAACACAACCAGATTCCTTCTAGTTTCGTACTCTTTTAAATAGAGAAGATAAAATCAATATCCTTAAACACACACAAATTCTATCTCAGTGAGTCTCTTTTGAGCCAATACTGCCATCAATTGTAATGGAAATGTGAAGCAGCCACACTCTTGAAGCATGAAGATAATTACGGAAAAATCAGGACAAGACTGAGACAAGGGGAATTGTCGACATCCCATTGTCAATCTTACTTTTTAACTACCCTTTACGTAATTTTTTCAAGTGTTTTTTTCGTACTCAACGAAAGGAAATCATGCATCAGACTCCGGGGTTTTATTCCCTTGGTATGTTGTTCGGCTTAGTTTGCAAATTCATGAGAATTCTTCACACACCGAGGTTTCAATTTTATTGCCAATTTGCCAGTTGAAGCGACAAATTAAATTTTGAAGCTATTATGTCGTGGAATTATCAGTATTTTAGCATAACTGTATACTTTTTTTGATATTCAATTGTTGTCAAATTTGTTCACATTCCTAGAATTATAACTAACTTGTTTTCAGATCGAGGAGCAGATCGAGGAAGTTACAACAACTTACACATCTGATGAAGAACCCAGAAATGTCAAGGAGAATGCACTTCATTTCCGCAATGCCAAACGTGTGCCATTTCCGGAGTTTGGAATGGATATTGTAGACCGTAAGTTTACGATGGAAAGCATAAAATATATATAGTGAAGACATACGAGTAAGGCAAACCATACGATGAAATGACTTTTCGAAAAATTACATATTCTTATGTTCCTTTACTACGGAAAGCTACGCATTTGTCTTGACTGAAATAATATGAGTTGTAACGTGTCAAATTCCTCGAAGTTTACTTCTTTCATTTGAATATACTACACAATATCAAGTGTTATGAATTTCCTTGCATAGGCTATACAATTGTAGAAAATTGTTTGAGAACCAAAAAATCGTAAAATGTATATAATTTATTGCTAATTTCGTGGATTTTTAAATTTTTTAGTAACAGAGAGGCGAGAATTGCCGAACTTTCGCAAATAAAATATCCCAACCGAATAAATTCTAAGGAAAAATAGATTTCTATTGATTTTATCCGTAAGATATCTACCAGTGACCATCTTTTTTAAAAACCATCAAATCGAAGGGAAATGAAAAAACACATTTCCTAATAATTTTTTTCGGTTTTTGATCTTGTAAGATGCAGCAATTATAAATAATCGAATAATTAATTAAAATATCAAATATTGTTGTTCTCAATGTTTCGAGTAGACAATTCTCCCAACGACAATATAATCATAGAATTTATTGTTACTTGATGACAAACAAAAACAACAATTAGCACATCTTGTGCTCGTTAAACGATGTACTGCCTAACATTGGATTTATGGTTAGCGGCATTTCGTCAAGCAAGAACTTTTATTTAATGTTGTTTATAATGGACGATACACGAGCATGAAGCTTAACCGTTGAAGAAATAATAATTCAGATAAAATACATTTTCTCCACAGCTTCCCAGGATTCATCAGACGATAGCGAGGATGAGGTTGATGCCTGTGTTTCCGTGGATCATGTAACACCCCTGGAGACCTGGGAACAAAATTGGCTGTTCCAGAAGAAGAAACTTGCTGCTCAACCGGAGCCCGTCGCAATGCTTGTACCCAATCCCAGCGAAGATTACCGAGCACTAATTGGGGACAAGGACGCTGATGACATGTCAGATTTATCGGAGTTCTCAGCACAATCTGATGAGGAGGTCGATGAGGATTTGATAGAGGCTATTAATCAGGTAGTACCAGCGTCGCCGAAAGTTCTAGAAGCTCCCTCGGGTATCCAAAAGACCAAGTCAGCTATTCTCCACGATAATTTCACGGGTGAAATTGTGTGTGAGAAGTCTGATGATGTAGAGACTGTTGATAGACCTTCACCGGGACCAAAAATTGAATCGGAAATTGTGAAAGACGAGAGACGCATCGAAGACGTGAAATTTAACGATATAGAAACTGAAGCAATTGGAGGGGGAGACAAATATTCTGGCGAAGATCGCGCTAAAAATTCGGATATTAAGGACGATAGAAATCAAATTCCGAGGACACCCACAGCTACACCGACTAGAAATTCCCTCTGCGAGAATGATCCAGCAGTACTGGCCGTCTGCGATCTCGGAAAATTGAACGAAAAACTTATTGCAATTGATGACAGTTATAGCGATGAAGACAATGTCGTCGAAAATCATGGACTTTATTCACCGGAATCCGACAGGCAGTTGACGCTTGAAAAATCTGAAAAATTTCTCCACAAAGTTGAACAAAACGAAGACACTCTGAAGAATGTGAGGTCGCCTCTTGAGAATGTACAGACTCTCAACAATGCTCCGTACGTTTTTCTTGTTTACACATTCTTAGTTCATTTGTTATTCCCAGTTACATTCAACTGACAGCTTTTTTTTCTAGTTTTTAACCTCTTTTATATCGTTATTTTTCAATATTCATCATTCCGTTGTGCAGAGCGTGTCAAGCGGCCGCGGCGGCCGTGGCAGCCACTAAGGTCAGAGGAACATCAGCCATCGAGAAAAAATCAAATGAGGCAGGCCATGAACTGTCTGCACCGCCTCGACCGGGTAAGCAAAGTTGTTCGATTGGTTTGCTCCTTTATTCTCATTTTACATTCACGAAACTGTGACGTCAATGATTGGATTTTTAGAATTCTCGTCTCCGTATGAGAAAAAGCTCTTCTCAGATTATTTCATATTGGTTCTTTTCTTGCAGGGACTATTGCCGAACGTGAACACAGGAAATGGGAGAATGCAGTGCCGATACAGAATAATCCGTACAGTGAGGAGAATATTCAGAAAAGACTGTTGGAGAGACAGTATGCCAGATCATCAGATACTACTGGGTAAAACGACAAACATTTTACATCAACTAATATGCGCTAAATGTGGAATTCAATTGCTCTTTTTCTTTCAATGCCAATGGAACAATGCTTTGGAACTACTGAATATATTTTCAGATTTATATTCTTTCATAGTTATCGTAGCGTATAATAACAAAATCCGAAAGATTCAGAGGCTTCAAATTCGGAAGACTCAAAATATCAAACTCATGAAGCAAACTAATAAGGGGGCCAAGTAACTATATTTAATTTCTAATCCTCTGAATATTTAATGGATTTTTCCAGTTACTATTTCGTAGAAATTGTAACATTTTTCTCTCAGTGAGATTAACACATGCCGTTGCTTCCCTGTTTACTTTTCTTTTTGATTTTAGATCTGGAGTGTTGCCTAGTAGTCCCAGTCCACCATTGAAAATCGTGTTGGGAGGGAATCGCCCTGATGTTCAAAGGTGAGAAATTTTCAACATTAGCAGTAATTTTCAAGCGGTTTGCATTCATAAAGTCTATAGTAATAGAGAACGGATTTTTTTAAACGTCAGAAAAGCAGTAAAGTCTATCGACATTTATCTAAAGTAATGCTCCGGTCAAAAACCTGTCAATATTATAAAAATCGATACGTAATTTTTAGAACAATTTATTAGAACCAAGATTTTAATTTATAAGGAATAGGACTACTGTAAACGTTTTCATCTTTGCATATAAATTTTACGCTAAACCTGGAATATTTAATTTTGCATTCGAACGCTACAATTTGATAATTTTTTTACTCCATTTAGATTCGCAAGGGACTATTATATAAACGAGGCAAAATCGCCAACGGGTGAGAGACACCGTCGATCAGGTACATCAACTTCCAGCAGACCCAGCAGCTCACTGTCCCAGAATTCGGCATCCACCAGTAGCGACTATGAGCACCAGGTGAGTCAACGACTTGAACAATTCGAAGAAGCTTCCCTTCGTGGTAATTTATACAGATCCACCTATAGAGGCCCAACCGCAAGTTCCAATTTTGTTATCAATCCGCTTGTATACTTGGCCGCTGATGACAATGATAGGCCAATAATACCTGACCTCTCACTACCAAATCAATCAGGAGTTTTAAATCAATCAAAGAATCTTCCCTTGACAATTAGAAGCTTAGAAATGATGTCTGACCACCAAGATACGCGTGATAATGATCCCACCACTTATTCCACTACCAATCCGATTTGGGAGAATGACAATTATCACCTCGAACCTCCGGATGCGAGTCCTGATTGGGATTCGGGAGTGTTTTCAATGGAATTTTTGAACAGCCAATCTGAACAAAGTAAGGAGAACCAATCCTCGAGGCTCAGCTGGTCTGACTACGAGGATCATCAAGGATATTCAAAGACCAAACAAAATTATTGGATCCTAGACAGCCACAAATTTCAAACATTCGGGGGAATAAAACGGAGAAAACCAAAAAATGGTATCGATGAAATTTTTGAAGATATGGATGACTTCTACTTTCATGATTCTCCGAAAGAACAAAACGTTGATGTCAATTTCTCTGGCTTGAAGTTCCAGCCATTTGGTGGAATAAAGCGAACAAACAAGTTTGATAAGAATCGTACCAGGTCATATCGAAAACCAAGGGTGAAATCACCTATTTCTCTGAAATCTAATCGCAGCTATTCCCACGATCAACAGAAACCGATAGATAGAAACGCTTTTGCACGCAATGAGGGTTTGAAACTCGAGCCGCCTTTGGTTCCAAATATTGTTGAACGAAACTATACTAGTCTTAATGATCTTAGACGGAAATTATCTATGAAAAGAAAACTGTCGAAAAAAAGCAATTCAATTCCAATATGAGTTTGTCATGAAGAATATTCATCCTGAAATTGCCCAGGACTATTTAATTGTCAAGAGTAGGTTTTTGTAGGCTGAAAATACCTCACAAATATTTAGTCTCGACTTTAGACACTAAAGGGGTAGGGTACTAATAATTTCATTTGAATGAAATCAGTAATACAAGTGTTCGTATGGATGAAATCATTAAAGATGTGCACGATATATGTGACTCCCACGATCTCTGCAGGGAAGGAACCATCTCCAAACGGAGATCACCGATGGATTATCCGTTCAGTGGGATTTCTCTCGACCAATCTAAGTAATTCTCGCGATCAGCAGAAATTGATAACTGGAAAGACCACTTTCGGGAGGGATGAGTATTCGGAGTTTGAAGCGCCTTCGGTTCCGAAGGTTATTGAAAGAATTGTACTAGTCTTATAATAACCTCCGACCCAGGCCAATTATGAGAAGAAAACCATGGAACAAACTGCGATTCAGTCCTGAAATAGGATTCGTAGAAAACATTTATCCTCAATTTATCTAGTTAATATAAATTTTTTAATTGTATATAATAGACAATTGGAATAATAGATAGGCTGGGAATACCCCACGGGTAACTGGGCCCAATCAGGAACGAAATTAGAAATATAGAAATAATTCAATTCTAAAAATCAGTTTCACCAATTAATTCCTGGTTCTCCACGATTTGAGTCCAATTTGTAATACTAGTTTTTCCTGTAGTAAAACATTTTTCAATTCTCTAAAATAGACTTTTCAATTTGTACTTAAACACTCTAATTATTAGTCAATTCCTTCCCTCTAATAAACATAATTATTTCTTATACAATTCTGTTACAATTTTTAGTGAATTCCTCATTACTTTATTATTACCACACAATGCATGAGAACACGCACAAATACTCTAACTGGTAAGTACTGTGACCAGGCTCGCTAAGGTATTGTGCACTAACAATGAAAAAATTATGAATACGAAAAATAAGGGTGTGAAGTGCAAAACTGATCGCATGGGTGCATAATAAGTCAATGAAACTGCACGAATTTACGCTTCTCCACCTGAATGGGGATGGTCGTCTCATTAAAATTTTGCTGATTTTATTACGCATGTCTAAATCCCAAAAGTTCTATTCCATATTCAAATGCCATTTGTGGCGGTAGTATCATGGTGTATTCATGGGGTTAAAACATCTCCAAATCTTTCATATTTTTAATTCGTGATTTTAATTCTGTATGTTATAGGAGTCCTTCGAACTGATTGAACCATCATCCAAGTCTCAGAACAACCGAGAAACCGAACCACAGGAAGTCATCGAAGAAATCCTCGAGCGAGAGAGAAAAAACAGCAAAAACGAAATAAACGCAAAGTTGAATAATCAGGGCAACTTCGATTCATCACTTTTCGACGGTAAGAAGTCATTCGCCGACGAGAATAACCGGAAAATCCGAAGAATCGATCTGAAAGCTTATGGCTTTGCAAATCAGTTCAACGAGAACAATGAGATTCGAAAAAAACCTCCGAGAGTTGTGAATAAATTGGATTTACGATCGTACGGATATGACTCAGGTCTCCGGAGAACTCAATCCAATAATCACATTGATAGCAATGCCAACAACAGTTTTGTTCACCTAAAAACGATCGATGATAAATCCAATTTAATGCAGAATGAGTCTGTACGTCTCGGAGCCGGTGATTACATCTGGACTCAGAGTACTGAAGACTTGACCAAGGAGAAGCAGATGATCTTTGATAAACTTGGCCGGATGACAGCAGCGAAATCTGTCCCGAACATTGCGAAAATTAGTTCATTCAGTTATACTGGAAATAGGAATTCTGATGATGGGGATTTTGAAATGCGTGTCACACGACAGGTCAACAATTCTCGGGATAATGGAGCCGATAGTTATGATTCGGATTCCCAAAACTCTAGGACTGAATCTGCTGAAGAGTTGCCGAGGAAACTCGCCACGTCGAAGGCGATGAGATATTCGTTGGAGTCTTTGGAGGGACCTGACAGGTTCGTCGATGCTGATCTGCCTATGCCTTCGGTGAGGAGACTGGCACAAGCATTTAATGCACCCCCCGAAGAGAAACCAATCGCAGTTACAAGGGTGAATAAATCCATCATACGCGATCGTCCAACCACACCTGAAATTCATATCGTAAAGAGTCCAAGGCAAATGCATAGTTTGACAGCAAGATCTTTATCCCGAGAATTTCGAGAAGGCTTGAGGAACATTTCGTGTAAACCCAATGCACAACCTGTTTACAGTACCATCATTGAACAGAGTAAAGTCCCGGCTGGTTCTGTCTCCAATGGATCCGAGAATAATGACAAGAAGAGGGTCATTGCATCCGGTAATTTGCGGAATAACATTCAATTTTGGGAGCAGCTCCAGAGAAAACCCTGATTGGATTTATCGGATTTCAAACGCTCAATTTTCTAAATTATTTAATCACTGTGTAGATACGTAGAATAGATATTCGCGTCACACGAAAACTCACCGGTTTTCGAGATAATGGAGTCGATAATTATGATCGATATTGGCCAAATTCTAGAACTGAATCGGCTGAAGAGTTACGCAGCAAATACTCCACATCTGAGGAGAGAAGACCTTCCTTGGAATCTCTGACGGGACTTGACAGGTGTATCAAGGGTAATGCTGCCTATTCCTTCCAGAAGGAGATATAGCGCCAGCGTTCAATGTGCCCTCTCAATCAAAGTTAACACCAATTACAAGGGTGAATAGACCCATCATACGAGATCGTCCAGCAACCCCAGAAATTTACATTGAGACGTCCCCGAGACAGAAACATAGTTTTATAGTTTCGTGAGGTCTTGATCAACATTTCGAATTTGGGGATAATGACAAAAAAGATGATTACATGCGGCAATTTCAAGAATGCGATAACAATCAATTTTGGAATCGGCTCCGAAGAAAATCTTGAGGAGTTGTATGATTGGTTACTGCTGGCTCAAGTTTGATTTTAATTATTCAATCAATTAATTATTCTCTGCAGGTACCTAAAGTATATCCTCCCTGGAAAATTATTAGTTATGTGTAGGAACCATAAGATACGTACACACAGCTGAAACTGCCATAACTTAATGTTAATTTCATTAATCCTCACTAATTTTCAAGTAGGTGTTTACTTTTCGGCTCGGGAATTCAAGCGATTTCAGTTACCTAATTGTAGAAAATGATTTTATATTAGAGAAAAAATTCTTATTCTGTGCCAAAGGACACGTCGGTGTCACCATCCAAAGAGAAAAAAACAAATTTTTTTGCATAATTTGTCATTAGATTTTATATTATTTATAAATAAATCACTGTTGGAATATGAGAAAATTTGTTATCAATCAATATATTTTGGAATTCTTACATGAAAAAATTTTATGTAATATTTAATTGTGTATATACATAGTAAATATTCATATACTATGATAGGAAGATTGTGACATCATTTTTAAACCTAAATTTTCGACGTTTAAACATTGCAATTGCTTTTCGTTTATTGTATTAAATTACTCGTTCTATGCCAATACATTCAAAGTATGTAAAGAATTTAATAAAGTTTGAGTTAAGATAGTTTCTGTAACACTATTGCTCCCACAGAATCTGGATAAATGATCATCTGATAATACATTTCGATTATACCAAGCTATGGTTCAGTCAGCATAATTTTTAACATCAAACGAAGGAGTGGGGGTAACGCGATCATATGCATAATGAAGGTGGTGGGTCGAGCTTTTCATGCTAAAAGTTATGCGGACTTCAGTATAGCCGGTATCTTTAATCAAGTTAGTATCAGTCAGAGGATCAGACGCCAGTTTTATCATAATGACTAACAATTTAATCAGTAATAAATGGTTCTAACACGATGGAATGGAATGTGCTTTAACTTTTCTGAATTTCGACGTCTGTAATCCCACAGAAAATGATCGACGATGATGGAATTACAGCTGAATGGATTTATGTTCAAGTTTGGATATTGTTTGATTAATGTCCGAACTCTATCGACAACTCTCTCTACAATTTCAATTGAGCAACCACGAATTTCAACTTCGTCCGGGGATCCTGGCCTCAACTCGGTACCTATAAATGGAGAGCTTTTTAGTCTGGGGCAGTAAAACTTTGGCAACATCTTCAAAATTTTGTAATGAGGTTGTCCAAGTGATTTGGAGAACTGGAATATTGAATATAAATTCAGGAAAAATCGGATCGGTTACATACTAGGTCTGGATTAGACCTGAGAAGAAATGTCATATACGATAATTATTTGATACGCACCAGATTGAAGGGCACTAAGGAGAGGATTACTGTATCTCATGGCGCTAAATTCTAATAACACTTGGGGTACTCTATAATCCGCGAACATCGTTATTGTATCGATGTCGTTGAATTCACCCAAATCCTTTCCCTTGTAGCAAGCCCATATGTCTCCGACCAATATCTGGGCTCTTTTGTAAAAAGATACTGGAAATAGTAGAATAGTAGAATCTTTCCGTACTTTTTCTCAAGTAGTTTTTATTTTGATGCTGTTAAAAGTGAAAATTTTCTACGGTTTTCTTATACATTGTTTTGAAAATTTCAAATCAAACATTATTTTTATGTGAAAAAAAAAACTATTTGACTTCGTCCATAAAATTGCATTTCTTTGCTAACAGTTTACATTTAGAAAATTAAAATTACACGTGAAAGTTTAAATTTTTTAGTTAACATTCCAAGAATAAGTTTCTAAGAGTATATAAAACCCTTCGTATAAAAAAACTAAAGAAAAACTTCATACTGAAAGGCAGCGATACAAAATAAATCAAATTCGTATTGAGTTTTTAAAGTATATTTGGAAATGGACAAGGCAAGACAAGTTCCTTGCGAGATTTTGTTATCTGTCTTAAGGATGTGCAGCGACTGTCCTTAAGTTATAAATAATTATTACTCTTTTAATGATGATAAAAATTTCTGATTTTTTTTTACTGATGCCAGAACACAGGATGATGAACATCGGATGATGTCCTTGATGTTAAGAAAAATTAATCACAATAGTTCCGGTTGAAATTAATGAAGAAATGTTTATTACACGTCGGCTCTTACGAGATTCACGTTCAAATCGACAATGCATCTTCTTCAAGACTTTCCAAACAGACAGTAAAATGGAAAATTATAGAGAACTTGACGCACACATTTGATGTGTTTTATTTATTTAATTTCATTTATTTATTTAATTTCTAAATTGAATCTCTAAATCTTGAATTTACGCTACTGGATTCGAATGTTTATCAAGGTAAGATCATAACGTCATCGTTCTAATAAAAAACATATTTTGCTCTGAAATGACGATAATTTTAAATAGAAATCTTGAAATTCAATTTTCTTACTCAGAAACTTATTTCGAGTTTAAGTTATCTTGTTCTGCCAGTTTACTACTGATTTATGAAACATACCTCTGTGGCCATAAAAGTCCGCTTCATCTCGAAAACACTCGAATTCCTTAACGATGAGTTTTAGTAACTTCTCCGCCGAGTATTTGGAGCCTTTAACGCACTCAACAAAAGTCCCATTGTATTTTTCTACGAGAAGTTTCCCAACCTGTTGAAGGTTTCTCACCCTATGCTCCAAGAGAGGAGGTGGATCGGCTCCTTCATCTTCTCGTAAGATCCTTCCCAGATCGTCGCTCGTTATTTTAGCGTAATAATTTGGATCAAGTATTGGAATACCTTCCTGCATTTTTTAAGAAGGAAAAACATAATCCTATCGATTTTATGTGTCACATTTTTGATCATTGAAATTTAAAGCAAAATTAGAAAATGGGAAGGAGAAATTCTACGGTGCACATGATGCTAAGGAGTATGAGGCAGCCAACGTGAGCGAGATATTAATTTGCACAGTGGCAAAAATTATTAGTCTATGTGATCACAATTATTGATTGAATTTTAGGAAACTTGATAAGGTTATCAGATCTGTTCCAAAACCAAAGGGTGCGATTCCGAATTTTGGCCTTCCCAAATGGAAATCCATACCTCTTGAATGGAAAATTCCCCACATACCAGGACCGGACGGCACTTATAATTTTTCTCGAAAAAAAATTGGGAGGCGGCTATACGAATCCTCCGCAAACGCAGATTTCGATTTAACCGATCCCAATCATTATGAGCTTGAGTTCAAGTATGACTCGTTACACGACCAACATTTGGCTCGTTATTTCTCGAATGAGAAGACTATTCTAAGAATGAAAAAATTAGGATTTGTTACGGAAAACTTGGATGCTATATGCTCGGTTAGGGAGTATAACATGTATCGCAAGTATCTACAGAAGTTGCACGGAGATAGGGTGAAACAAGAGCTACAGAGGAGGGGAGAAGAGGAAACTGAACGTCGAGATCTGAAAATCGCAAATGCTGAAGCTCAGAAAGAGGCAGTCAAGTAATTAGCAGTAAAATATCTCAATTTTTTGTCATTCACGCTCGGTAACTTAGCTCAGGAATCGACAAAAGTATCGGTCGGGCTGGGCGATAAATTTTGTAAAATCCCTAATAATTACATCATTTAATGCAATGCAGTCTAGAAAAAATATATATATAAAATTTTGGCATATATAAAAAGATGTCGACAAAACCATTTACAATCTGTATATTTATTCCTTATGAAATTTTGCCTTCCATGTTCGTCATTCTCATATTAAAATAGAGACTATCTCTCCCCAGATTAAAAAGTCATGAAAAGAAACTCACGGCTCAAAGAAGCATAATTAATTCCCCACAATCCCAAGCGACTGAAAAACGTCGTCGACAAATGAGAAAACAAAAACAAACCGAAGAACGTCTTAAAATGTTGAAATTGAAAAAGAAAGATCAGAAAGACCGAATGATTCTGCGTGGAAAACTACGTGACGAACATTTCAAACGGAGGAAAAGGTACGCATCACAGAAGGAGTGCCAGAAGATCAGCAAAATACTCCTGAAATATAGACAAAAACATCGCGACAGAAAAGAGAAACAGGAGAAATGCATCCGTAAAGCCGCCGAAGCTAGACGTGAAGCTTTGGAGAAGAAGTATATACGATGAAAACCAAAAATTAAATGGTGTAGGATATTAACAAGCCTCTGAAATCTTTACAGGTGGATGGAGCGTGAGAGGTATCAAGAGTGGCTAATAACTATCGAGAAATTCATTTTAGAATTTGCACAGAATGAAGCCAAGAAGAATATTGAAAAATATATGAAGAAAGTGGAACGGGAGCGCGAAAGAATGAAAAGTAAACATCATTTCCTGAAATTCTTATGATAGAAATTAATATACTAAAACACAATCAGGGGTAGGAGCCTGTTAGGCTGTAGCCACCTGACACTATTTTCTGCATTATTGCTTTTTTTCAATCAATTACGTTGGTAATGCGCTTTCGAATGGAATATATTCCGACACAGATGAATGGAAAATAAAATACAAATTAGCTCCTTGGTCAATTGAATGATTGCCCGATCCCTCCTTTTATTTTGTGTGATACGTTCAAATATTCATCAAATATTATATGTGATCTAGAGTAAGATAGTGCATGAATGTTTGTCATGCGGCTCCCCAAATAATATCGAGTCCAGTCATTGAAAAAATGACAATATCTGATTTTTCGAAAAAAAAATGGTTTCTGGGTGAATCCTCTGTCAGGGTATACTGAATCGATTACCACAAAATTTCGTACATAAATTGGACTAATAGTTTAAGAGATATAGAGCATACCCAATAGATTCGTTTCCGCGCCGAACTCATAAACCAGCACCATACGTCCTACAACTCAGGCAAATTTCAACTTCCTATATTAAATTTTTAAACAAAGTTCGTGGGCGAATTTGGTTTTCAGATAAAAATGAAAAATACGTTCAATAGGTTTCCTTTGTATGTATGAAAATTAGAACAATTCTACTCGTGCAGACCTCTACACACATGGCGCTCAACTTTTGTATTTTTACGTTTCAGTCCATTCTACATAATTTCCAAGTAAAATTAGAAAATAGAAAAAATCAAAAATGGCAAAGTTTCCATTCCGAAGCAATATATCAACATCGGGTACCAATGTCCTATTTTCACTTCCTGGATGTGCTTTAATTTTGCATTCCAGAATCGGAAAATGCAACATTTAAACAATTCATACTCAAGTGTTCTTGAAGTAACAATCTCGGAAACAAAAATTGACCATAAATCTATTGAATTATTGCCATGAAATATGCAATAGAACCGACGTAAAGAACGAACATATTTTTTCAATAGAAAATTTTACAGAATTCCCAATAGAATAGGCTTCAAAAATAACTCGTTATATTTTATATTGAATTTTTCCATGTGCGAACTACGTCTCACAGAAATATTTTCTTTCAGAGAAGATCGAAAATCATTCGAAATTCCTCAAGTGCTACAATGCGAGATACTCGACAGGGCCTAAAATTTCATGCTGCAAAATCGAGTCGACAGCCAAGGGATGTAAAAAAATAATGAACTCTCGCGAATCAATTCGAGATGGGGAGGCTCACACAGATGAATGCGAAATGACAGAAGTATGCAACTGCGATGTGGGAAGTGAAATTTGCATGGACTTACGTCAATTGCGCGTTTGATAGCCGTGCAGAGTGCAAAGTATCCACTGTGTCCATTGACTTTCCACTTATTATCGGCATTACTGCTCCAAAACGAAAAATTCAGTGTATCTAGTACAAATATCCAATCAATGGCCTTGGGATGTCCCGCATTCGGATGAAATTCATATTGTGAAAAATTGTCAATGGATATTGTACGATTTTTCAATCCTTCCAGCACCTGATAAATTGTTCAATAGAAAATTATGATTGACATTAACCTATTTCAATCTTAATATTATTATTAATGGATGATTATCAATTGATTATTACCTCGCGGGCAAGATTGCTGATACCTTCTTCCTCGATAAATACATTTCTAGCAAGTCTGGCTATTAATTTTCCAGACTCTCGTGGCATAAGAGTCATTTTCAAACTCAAACTATTGGAAATTTCACGTCGATTAGTATCAAAACAACTCAAAACACTGATTTAACATATGATTCGAGCAAATATCAACCGACACGATGCTATCATACCCGATTAACCGGCGTACATGGCGCAGGGTGTCAACGGGAGAAATGCTCAGTAGCTGATCACGTGGGACGTCTGGTTCGTGCAATTCACGCTAAGAGGTTTGCAGTTACAGAGGTCTTTTGAAAGGTCACCAAATAATGGAATACATTAAACGACAATAACAATATTGACTATTAGTAATAAAAGGGAATAACAATGATCAATTTAAAATAAGTACCAATTATTCTCAAATTATCGAAATTGGTTTCATTCAAAATTATCTTTTTTTTCGTGCCAACTATACAGTGGACCTTATCGACACAGCCAAATTTACAATGCCTTACCACTGTCGGTAAATAAGTCAACTGCAGTATTTTTTCACTTTACATATCCAAATATTATACACGACGGATCTACGTATCTTTGTATGCTGGGGGTTAAATTTGACGATGTCGATTTCCCGGAACTCTCTCGAGGCATGTCTATAAAACTTCGTTGGGTCGGTCAGGGGGTGGTAATGACAATAATACGTCAGATAGGTAGAGAAAGAGGCGCGGCTTCCTCGCGCCCCTGTCGGCAATCCCGAGAATCGTTCAGTACGGAAATAATTATTGCAAGTTATGCTATTTGCAAAACTAAGTAAATGGGCGGCCCTTTGATACGTGAAGTGAGGTTTTTGGCAATTTGAAGCCGGCGGACGGCCTTCCGGCCTGAATTTTTTTCCACCCCCCCCCCGGCAGAGTTCCTAATGATAAGTGGAAGGGCAACGGGGTGAGTAGAAACATTTACTTTTTACCTCTCTCTCATCTCATTCATTTTTGAAGGGGGCGGTGGCTCAGTGTTTTTTTTTCCACCGACGTTTACCTATCGCGATTCCAGAAAATAACAATAGCTATGTTTGATTCCATCCACTGAAGTGTGGAAAAAATTTTCAATCTCAGTTTTTGAAAAATTTCAATTTTAGAAAGTCAATTGTCGAAAATTTGATGTGTGGAAAATGCGATGTGCTTGTGCCATTTAAATATAATTCATACTCTAATTTGCTGATAAGGAGCATTTGCAACATGGTGATTATCGCAGCTTCCAATCTGGTTAGAACGCTCTTCATTTGTATTATTTGGTTTTATCCTGGAAGAGTACTGAAACTGAGGTGTTAATACGAAAATATTCACAAGCTAATTTGTCTGGTGGTTAATTAGGATGGTTTGTGGTTCAGATTGATTTTAACAGGAACTATGGGTAATACTGTTGTTAAAGTTACAGTGAATTTGAACAACGGCAAATATGTGAAATATGCATAGTTCAGGATGAAAGCGCGAATTTTGAGGATTTTTTTAAAATCAAAAAACACTATCATTCGAGGCCTAGATTGTTAAGTGGATTCCTCTATTGAAAACTACTCCCAGACGACCCCACAAGTCCTCAAGTAAAGTTTCAAGGAACTTGAAGGATGACAAATGTTCAAAATATTAGTATTCGCGGATAAAAATTCATACTAACAAATTTTTTATTTTCAGAGATTTTCATTAAGTTTGCATTAGATTTCATATGAGATAATGAGAGACAGTGTCTAAAATCCTTAAAATTGACAGACGAATTCCTAAAAAGTTCAATACTTCTGAATTGCTCTTTGCCAATTTTATCACATTAATATATCTTCCAAATGCTCTCAAACTCGTATATTAGTTTTAGTACTTGCACGATGATTTATAGATAAGTTAATGGAGTGGTTTATGCTTCAGGATGGACGTGACAGAAACTATGAAAAATATTGTTGCTAAAGGAATGCAAACAGAGATGGGTCCACCAGGAGGAGGCTCAGGTTATGCTGGAGCGGCCAGTGGAGCAGGATATGTCACGGAAACGATGTACTCACTGTTGCGGCTCTATTTACAGAATAAGGGGTGGAATCCGAGTATTGAGTTGTTGCAGTGTTTTACGGAACTGAAAGAGGCGTCTATGTTGCCAAGTGCTGCTTATCTCCAGTAAGATCACAGGATTAATCATCTTCGTCAATGCATGTTCGTTAAATTGGTATTTTTCAATGATAACGTTTTAGGGGCCCTCAGGTTGATGAGTCTATATCTAGATAATTTTGTTAAACTTGGAAAAATAAGTATCGAAACCCAACTACTTCTCAAAGAACTAAAATTTATTTTTTTAATTCTACATAAAAAATAGATGTAGATTTTTCTGAGTAAACTTCATTGTCAGCATTTCAGACTAATTGTACTTATACTGGTAGACAGACACCATTTTTGTTGTAGTCATAGAATCATGTCTACTTTTGTAACATACATTCTTAAACTAAGAACAATTACTACTAATAGTTGAAATTCATTCTTCGTAATTGAAACGCTAAAAAGATAAAAGCAATATTTATTATATTATTCAGATTATTGCCCATAAGAGGACATTAGTACATAGGACTAATACAACGGTATATCAATTGTTTTAAAGAAATAATATCGTCTCAAAAGTCATGTGAAGATTTATGGTTCACATCTATATAAATATCATGAAACTCGCAAATAATATTTTGTCTCTCCCGGTAAGCATGACTTTCCGTTATTGGTACTTTTCCATAGCGTGAGATTTCAGATAATTTTCCACATGATAATTGACACATGTTTGTTTCAAAAAGAAAATTGGAAGACGCTTGTTTAATTGGGAAACGACGAAATGTCCTCATACCAAATAGAGAAAAACTGATTGATAACTTTCCAGTCTGAAACGCAAGTCTTTAATACTTCTACAGTTTCCGTAATTATCTTTTCTTCATGGCTTCTGAATTATGTTTGAAAAAGAAAATGAATAACTAAAAGAAATCACTGAATTTACGCCTTCAGAATGATGGCATCGAGAGTCGCTCTGGACGCCCAAGGGAGGCTAGTCCTTCGTGAAAACGGCAAAATCATTCTTCCCTACGAACACTTCGCCAATGCAGTCATGTTGAAGCACATGAACGGTCCCCACGGCCTTCACCTGGGTCTCGAGAGCACCGTCCGAGCAGTCATGGAGTCCTATACAATCGGTCGCGAATGTTTTGGAATGGAGAAGGAGTTCATCATCGAGGTCGTCCAGAACTGTCCAAATCCGGCCTGTCGTTACTACAAAAACCAGTTGGAACTCACCCAGAAGATGGGACACATGGCCCCCACGTACATTCAGGATAACGAGGCGGCCGCCTCGATGCTCCGTTTTCCTCACAGTACAGACTTTCAGGCTCTAACCAATGCGAATGCTAGTCATATGGGAGGATCCTCGGCAGATCTTTCCGAGATTCGAAGTGGAGGGAATCAGATGAATCTTCCACGTCCACCAAGTCGGCCCTCATTGAATATCCCCCATCGACCCTCATCCCAGGAAAAGAAAGCGATTGGAAAGCAACATTACGAGTCGATGATCAATCCTCAAATCCCTGATCACAAACTCACAGATTTCTTGAGGTCTAATTTAGATAATCTTGAGGGGCTCAGTGGACTTGGTCTCGGTAATCTTCAGGGACTGACAAATGCCAATAAAGATCTTCTTGCACTTCATAATGGTGCATGGACCATTGAGGAAAAAGGGGCTCGGACGGCAGCAACAAACACCGACAGTAAGCAGGTTTTTTCTATTCAGATTCTCAGAAGAAATCGACTTTATTAATATGATTTTAATGAGAACTATTATTATCCTGTTGTTCTTTCGCGAATTAATATGATCTTATAATATAAAGGAGATCTTCTTGAGATGAACTTGATTGACAGTAAATGACCTTCGACAGAATTCAAGTTCATTTTTGTGATTTAGTCATGAGAGTATCCAATTTTTCAGTTATTGGCTTATACACATTTTGTTGGCTGTGTAAATTTCGGTTTTTTCTTGACCTTTTATGAAAATGCGTAAAGACAAATGAATCATTATTTGATGAAAATTTCGCACGGGCAATAACTCCAATTAATCAGTAAAAAATCAGAATTACATCTGAGTAATTTGTCTAGTAAAATTATTTATTGTAGTCGATCCGAGATGTCTCAAATATTCCCCTTCGTCACTGTTCATTGATCACGACTTATACTCATTTCCACTCATACTTTGCCTTTGATTAGCGCGCGCAAGCGCTCGGTCTATCTCGTACTAATAAAACCACCGAGGAGGGATTATTAGTAAAATTTGTATACTAAAGATATGAGAATGGTCTCGTGGTTGACTGACTCACTTCGAAAGAATGGAGAAACCCAATCAAGATCATTCTCGTAATGTCTTTAGTATATTTGTGTTCTATACTAGAATTGTAATTGTATTGTCTATTAGATATCAGGATTAAACAGAACCCGAATTTCCTCAAGTATTCAATGTTATTGGAGTTAGAACGCTAGATCTAATAGTTTTCAAGAAATATTTAAAAAACTAAAGTCACCGGTAAAGTAATAAATTAAACTCTGGTACCGGCGTTGTTATTGCCTTGTCTTGTTTGGATTACCCCGTAGAAGCGAAATTCACTCAAGAATTGAATCTTAATTGACTCAGTTTTCTGTAAAATTTGTATAGTTTTCGTGTACGATTTTTAATGGATTTATAAAGGTACAAAATTAAATGAAACTATATTAAATACTTTCGAATTAACGCCAAGCCATTTTATCTAATCCTAGTGGGATGTGGCAATTTTTGTCCCCCCTTAAACAAAATCAGATGATTAAATATTTTCCAATCATAGAAAAATACAGATAAATGTGTCTCAAAGAGAAATAATTGATATTCAGTTATATAATGCTAGTTCCAAACTATCGTTTTGATGAATTGTTTTTCCCCATTTTCGTGTGCTTGCCGATTACTCATGTTTTTGCTCATTATTACTTGCCAGATGGTGGGGGAAAAATCGTTCGAGCTTTCGCTGAAGTTATGAAAAACATGGCGAGAATGAAGGCTTGTGTACGTCCTGCTATGTGTAAGCCCTATGGGAAACAGTCGGAGGCTTTGCAAAAAAGTAATTACATTTTTATTACTTTTGTGATTCCTGTTGATTTATTATTTTTTTTGAAGATATATTTTTATCGACATGTCATAAAGAGGTCAATAAGACTCAATATTACATAAAACATACACGTGAATACACGATTTTGGTTTAAAAATCGAGGCAAAAATTTTTGTATACATATACCTCAAGAAAAATCAGTCTGTTAATGAAATAATTTTTTAACATAAGGGATTAATTATTAAATTTATAGATATATGTGTTGATTTAAATCAGTACATAACGGTATCTCTTTCGCGAGAAATATAAAGATTTCATGAATTAACATGGCTTGACCTTGGACGACAATACTTCAGTGCTAATCTTACCCGTAGATATAGTTTTTTTTTATTAAGTTCGATTGAAAATGCCTTTGCTGTCCGTCTAGCTTTAGTGGACACAATTCAGTTGGTGCAGTCGTTGAGGAGCTTTCTTCCACCTCCACATATTCCTGTATCCAGCTGGAAGAATGAGGATAAACACAGATTAGATCATTCTGGGCCTACATATCTTCCACCTAGTTTGTGAGTATATGGAATATTTCGGTAATTACCAATTGACGATTCGGTTTCACATTTTCAGTAATTACAGCTAGTTCTCCCCTTTTTAGTGATACAGTCGGACGATAATATACTTTCAATGAAGAAGATTTAACTGATATAATAAATAATTTTGTTTTCACTTGGGAGAAATGAGTTTTATGAGTGAAAAATTGTAGGTTTCATGAAAGTTATGAAATCAAATCATCAGTTGGTAACGTCTAAAATTCACAATACGAATAATAGATGAAATAAATATAATTCAATGAAAATTTATTCAATTTACTAATCTTGTAGGAAAGCCAGTGGTCTGGAAGACCTGTGTGAGCCTCGAAAGATGGACTGAGCGCTCTATTACAATTTCATATTCATTCTCTAGTCACATTGGAGTCATTTAAAGTGGATTGAGTTGAAGAACAAAATGGAAAAAAGAAAACATTTTTATAAGGACCAGACTGTTTTGCTCAAGAGTAATGGCGTTTAGGACATTTTGGTGTTTGTGGGCGTTGAAAAATGAGTCATGCGTGGACTGTGATAAAAGTGGGTACTAAAAAAGATGAAAAAAAAAACAAAACAAATTCTATCTAAATTTTAAATCGACTCGCGATTTACTAAATACCGATATTTTAGTATTTTATTCATTTTCTCTCTGATTTTGTATGAAAAACTCCTGCCAGTGGTGCTTATTGGTGCAATCAGGGGGTCTGGCTTGCCTTGCTACTGGCAATGTACTGAAAAATACAAACTTACAGTATTTGTAATATATATTTTTAGAGAAATAAAATTCACCTGGGGTTGACTGGTGTTTTTGGATATGAAAAATTATTATAAATGAAAAAAAAGTCAATAAATATTAGAAGTATGGCTGTATCACCCCGGGATGGACCCCAGCTGATGACACGTAATCATGCTAAAAATTTTGATATTATTTATTTACGTAGCGGATAAGGCTAGATATATCTTTTGTTATGAAATATTGAAGTTTTATTTGTACGTTCCATGTTTGAAATTTTTAAAACCACTCGTACATTTTTTGAACGATAAATTTTAAGCTCCACAGGCAGGTCAAGTCAACTGTTGCCAATGAAAACATTAAGTAATTAATCAATGAACTATTCTTCCATGGTCTCAGAAATCCATTGTTTTTCATTGGTATCACGTGGCAATTCTCAATGATACAAATATGGCAGCATTTGAGGATGATAATTATTTATGGATAAGATTTTTAGGAGAATTGTATGTTCTGGAGGAATGAATGTTTTGGCTGATGAAATTTTTTAAAAATTTTAATGAAAATTGAGAGTACGTGAGTTTGTTGAAGAATTTTGTGTATTTATTAAACAAATATTCATTGTTTTTACTTTGCGAAATTGCTGTTTTTTTATGAGACAAAGAAATTGTTATTATTTGAGCTGCTGCAATATTCATGACCGAATCGTGATATCAACTCATGCTTCGACTGTGTCCTATAATTATCTGTTGATGTTTACACCACTACAGTGTATCAAGAAGTGAAAACGCGTGAAAAATATACAGAAAAAACCGTAAATCTTGATGGAACTCAAAAGATTATATTCATGTATCGAATAAAAGCAAACCGTCGTTTTTGTGTCTCGCTATCAAAGAACAAATTACCATTAACGTGTTACTGTCTCCATGAGTAGCATGGAGGGATCGAACCAAAGAAGACAATTGCCCATAACTGAAACTTCTTCTGATTAAGCATATCATCGAACAACAATAAATGAGTATAGAGAAATAATGACCGTTGAGTCTTTGATAGCCCGACGAAGTATTGAATCAGTCCTTAAAAACGAATTATTAATAATAATTGTACACAAAAGAAAAATGCTACTGACGTGTCTGCACTGCTAAAAAAAAAAGTTTGACGTCGCTTGCCAGTATTACTCTTCCTGTATTCCTGCACAATTAATTCGTCGTATTGATTATTAAAAAAGTTTTTACAACTGTGACTTGCCTTTTTTTTATTTTATCCCATTTAGTATCTCTTGGGGGGCATGTCTGGCTCTTTTCGTAGACCGTTCTTGCAAATATCTTCCTACGGATGAGAAAAATGGAAGATAATTATTTGGTGATCCATAGTTGCGGATTAGGAAGAGAGAAAATCTACCACAAAAATTCTTTGATTTTTGAGATTATACAGTTAGAAAGGAATTCTAATCATTTCACTATCTAAACGAAATAAGAGATAATCTATATATTTTAAGAATGCACTACCCGCTTCGCGCCAATAGTTGAATTTTTATGTTACACAAAAGACAATTGACGACTTAGAAATAAAAAATGACAATTTCAAAGACGAAGTTTTCCAACATTTCAAAAGCACGATGAAATGGGAATTTGAAAATTGGAAGAAAGAAAATTATTATGATAGTTCAAGGGAATGACCTTAGACCTTTAAGAGAAAAAAGCTCACCTCCTGACTCTCCAAAACAAAGATAACATCGTCAAGGAAATAATACGCCTGACCCATGTCTCCCTCGCACAAATACGGCAATTTGCTCCAAGCCAAGCATTTTAGGCCAATTGGACCAAAAACCCGATCAACTAGGCCAGCTATTTGTCCCTCTAGGCCAGTACCTTTGATTGGTAGATACTCGGATGGTTTGTGGTCTCCACGTTCACCAACCTCCACATATGGGCTAAACGGAAGCACAAGTGCTATCACAAGTCTACCGCCTGGGGCGAGGGCTGCTCTCAGCTGTCTCAGCAGAGTACTTGGACGATCGCAGCGATCCAGAAGGTTCAGACAGAAAATAACATTGAAGGGAGCATCCCTGTCCCATTTATCGACATTGAGAACACTGGAAAGATCAAAAGGCCATTACAGAGTGCAGTAAAACGTGCGATTCCATGCAAATGCAAATACATATCAAAATTGGGATTTTTTTCTCCCTGTATTCATCTATTGCCACTGTTACAGTTCCATGAACATTTTTATTGCCTCACTACTGCAGTCCGTGTGGACAATAAATTGACGATCCCGGGAAGTAGACCTGCAGTTACGATTGTTCTCCAGAGCTGATAGTATTTTATTGAAAGCCCAACTGACGGAAGAGGGAAGTTTGAGGAACATCAATTTTACACAGGAATAGCAGCATCGCGTAGCAATTGTTAATGAATTGTTATCATAATTACAGAGAAAATTATCATTTTTGAATAAGATTCCAAGGTACTTGCATTTTTTGAGGGATGAATCTTTCAGATAATGGTATATCTTAACGATTTTAAGGGAAGTAGTATAGGGGAAATTTTTGGTTCTCAATGAAAAGTTTATAATCGGTTCAATTTTTCTATCCATTTTTTGATGTTAGAATAAAACTAAAGGAGACAGTGTTCCAAATCCAATTGCATTTGTTTCTAGACAAAATTCTAGTGTCTTCAGGACCCGGGAATAAGCTCAGTCGCATTTCTGGGCTTCCATAGGTATAACAAAATTTTATGATTAATCCAATCTCAGACAAAGCGTCGTTGATTCCTGCCTGCATGTTCACTTTTTGTAGTGTTTCACACAAACATTTATTGCTTTCATTTCGTAAAATGATTTTCCCTTTCTGAGATGTTACTGGAGCTATGAAACTTTGGGTGACCAAACCTTCAAATAAATTCAAGAGTCCAATTTTCGAGTACTCCTTTTAAACATATTCCTAAACAGTTTAAAATGATTAGCACGGCTCGACTTTTTGACTCGTGAATATTCTGATTCTGTTGCAACTGCGAACTATGTTGATCTGAATCAATATTTACGACCTTAAGAGGTAGCCCTGCCATACAGTTAGGATTGTTCTGTAAAGTAGACAGTATTTTGTTGAAAATTCAGCTAACAGAAGAGGAATTGAGGAGATTATTGGGGAGGAATCACAGGGATCTTATTGAATCATTGTAGGTATGTCATCACAGAAAAGCTTGTGGGCGTTCGTATTAACCAACCCCGGGCTTTAAACCGAGGATAAAGTTTCGTATATAAAAGGCATCGTAAAGTTCTACTCCAATCAATTTTAACGTTGTAAATGCATCGTTCGAGAATTTAAACGTTTTCACTGGCAAATAAGTACCATCTTCACAAACTTGAAAACTTCAGAGAGCATTTGGCAATTAAATTAGTTCATACAATTGATTTTCACCGGTAACGACCAATTAGGGCATTGAGAGCTGCTCAAACAATGGAATTGGAAGGAATAAAAATCGTTATTGTTGAGATTACGACTGCGTTAACAATGTATAAATCATCCGAAGGGAGCAACCTTTAATAGTTGCGCAGGACTTACGTAAATTTTCGTTTGGCGAGAGCCCACCTCATTGGGGCGGATATGTCAGTGGCGTAGACCCTGTCAAACAATTGTGCAACGTGTGCAGTTGTCGCACCATCTCCAGCACCAAGATCAATCAGAGAGTGCCAGGGCCCGGAGAAGCCACTGGCATCCATGAGACGTTGAAATTGCTCGGATGAGAATACGTGCATTGAGCCACGTCCCAGTAATCTGCACAAATGAACGTGGTATTTTGATAACAGTAATTCATGAATATTATTTTGGGGAGGAGGAGATAGAGATCTAATTTCAAAAACACTCAATCAGTTCAATTCATCTCTTTATGGTCTAAATTGAGAAGCCAATCGAAAAGCCAGGAGATTCAATAAATTTGTGAAACTATGGATCCTTATTTTCGCCAGTGCAATGTATACTATTAGATAGCATTTATATTACGTGGACTATTGACTACAGCGTTAGAAAAATACAGCTGAAATTTCAACCACTTATTCATATGAAATTTCTAGTCAGTGTGGTTCTGAAGAATCAATTGAATTCTGGGATATTCAATGGAATAAGAATTGTCAGGAGTACATGCCAATGAAATTTAGAAAACATGGAAGTTCAACGGCTCTGGTAATGAATTTCTCTAAAATTTTATAAAAATCTTACCTCCCTTCTTACCCCTTCTTAAATGTTCAATACATTTCCCTTAATCATCTGATTTTCTTATTAGATAAACTAAACACTTTCAGTAAGGATATTGATTGAAATTTCAATGGCACCATAACGCAATAAAAATGTCCAATAGTTTGTGCCATTTATCTCACTATTACTCTTTTATTATGAAATTTTAATCTTAAATCAAATTGAACATTATATGGAGTAAAATTTTTGAAAGAGATAAAAAATTCAAGACATAATAAATTCCTATTAATAACTAGCACCGACTAATTTTTCAAAAAATCGGTTACAATTTAACATAAAATATTATCTGTCCCCCACTTAAAAAATCCATGGCTACGGGAATACCAGAATCAAAGAAGTCCGAAAATTTAATTAAACCATAAACCCCCCCGCACCCCACCGTTTCCATCTACAATACATCAGCGTAACCCGTTAAAAATCACTGATCGACATAAATAACATCAAACTGGAGCATTTGGGATGAAACTTTAATACTCGGAGACCTCATGCATAGAAAAACAAATACACATACAAAGTGTTTTTCTCATTTGAAGATTGCCGAGACCATTCGAATTCGTTGCAATTCAAACCTCTCTCGCATTTGGATTTACAAAAAGGGGGGGTCAAGAGGGTGGTAACTGCTGGGAAGGGGTGTTCCCAATGGAAAAAGGCGGTTCATTTGAAAATACCAGTTGGATAGCAGGTATAGGACAGCGAAGTTACTCGGACCGGGGTGATCCATCAATGCCGTGGAACGCGGGTATTTTGATCGTGAATTCAGTTTAGTCCTTTGATATAAATAAGGCCCAAGGGCTTAACTCCTCTCTTTTTGGAAGATGCGGAGATCGTTGTGTGTATGTTAGAGACAGAGAGAGTTACAACTCTCCATCTTCGTTTCGGGTGTTTCGTTTACCTCGGTGCCATCAATTAACGAGCACCTCCCCCGATGTCTCTCCCTTCCTCTGCCTTCCTCACAGCCCCCAACACACATTGAATAATAAACAAAAACCAAAAAAAAAGAGCTGAATCGAAATATAAGAAGATGGGCATGAAAGAAGCTGCGGAAAAAGAGAGAGAGGGGGAGGGGGAGGGGGAGGCCGAGCATTGTTTAAACTCGCATTTAACTCCATTTCGATTCTTTTATTTAACATTTGCGCTTTGATTTTTTATCCACTCTTACTCCTTGTTTTTGGGGAGGAGTGAACAACAGAGAGTGAGAAGAGCAGGACGACACACGTGCGGCCCACAAATCAGACTCGAGGATCGCGGTAGTACCTGGCGGCGGCGTGCGAGCGACAATTAATTCACCGCTTCTACTCTTTCTCTCTTTCTCGGGATGCTCTTTTGCCATTGTGTGCATGTGGCCACATTCGTTTCCTCGTTTTTTTTTAACGACATAACATTTTTAAAGTGTATACGAGGACTAAGAGCAAGCCTTTAATTTGGTGAGGCGGCCTGGCGGCACGCGGTCTGGGCCCTTCAAGGAGCCACTATCTCGGTGCTCGGGATCTTTCACGTTTTATACCTCCAACGAACATTCGGATTTTCTTTAGATAATGAATCAAGGAAAGGGGGAACGCCGACTTGGCGATGCGGTACGATTTCTGGAAGTGAATCTTGGACATTTAGTCCTTATGGATATTTTAGGGACTCCTAGAAACAGTCTTAAAATTCAAGTGGAGGCTTTCAGTTGTTCTTTTTCCAGATTTCAGTGATGAATGAGCCCTTTGTACTGCGAAATAGGCTGAGCGAAAAACAATGTGTCAAGTTAAGTTAGTGGTTACAATTTGTGAATTTTCTACGAAGAAGTTCAATGAAATTTCAATGTGACCAACATTTCCAATTTTGCCTTAAATTTGTAACGTAATGTCAATTTTAAGCTTTTAAAATTTCTCTTTTTCGTTAATTAAATTACGCCGAAAACTTGTTCTGCAATGTTCCAGTTTCGTCGTGTAAATGAAAAACAAAATCTTAGACCACTGTCTGTTATCATTAATGAAAAATCTCAAAACCTGAAGAAATAGCGAACAAATAATTCTCCACCAATAGAGAGATCCCCTCGCATGTACAAACTTTCCATCACCCAACGCAGATGTCAGGCAACGCGCTAAAAATCCAACCCTCGAAAAAAAAATCCCAAAGATCAAAGAAATAACGAAATTAAATATCGCAAGTTTTAATGGGACGCTTGAGCAAATAAGTCCGACTCGAGTGCAGCCTCTCCTATCATCTATCCGTAGAGCTACTGTTTTTTCCTCTCATCATCGCGACATTTTTATTTTTCTTGAGAATGAAAACACGTACGACGCTGAGTCTGCATGTAGAAGGGCGGCGCGCTGTCTGGCGATTACACTCACGTTCTACTGGTCCCACACTTGCCTTCCAGTAACACTCAAACTTTTCCTGTCCTCACTAGTTTTCCCCTCTATTCCCCTCCAACTTTTATGCTCGTTTTTACACAGTAGCATCATTATACGTGAGTATCGCATAGCGAAGAGTCTTTCACGCGTAACCGAATACTATGGAATGGCACCTAAACCTTGCACCCGCGAATCGATACTTATCGCGTTATTTTCACTTTTTTTTCCCTCATCCTCTTGTGCCTCCCCTTCTCTCCCTCAACAATCCTCTCCGGATGTATGGCAGCCCCCTCCACCCAGGAATTTCCAAATCCACGGACACAAGGAGGAAAGATCATGCGGAGATTCCCTCAGCCATCCACTCCTCATTTAGTATTTCTGCTGGTGCGTATAATCTTCCTCCGACTCAAACGTACACCACTCTCCCTTCTCCGCTAGAGTCAAAACTCAGCAACTCGGCCGTTTGGTTTTTTTCGTTGCTGAGGCCACTCGTAAAGTAAACTCTCGGTGGTGTGGACATCACGTGGATTTTTATTCAGTTTTTAGTGTTAAGGAAGAGAGAGAGGAAGCGGAGAAATCGAGTGAACGAAAATCGGAGGAGAATCGTTTACCTAATAATAGCAATAATATGTTAATGGGATGCGTATCGCTGGTGGACATCTAAAGAATCCAAACCAGGTCCTCAGGGGCTTACTGGCGGTTGGCTATTGTTTGCAAATAACGTGGGGCATTTGGTTTTGTGTTCATGGGGGACTTCTCTTTTTTGTCGCGCCGAGGTGGAAAGGAGGGAATTGAGGGAGGGATATTGAGAGTGCAAAATACACTTGTGGTTGCTCTTAGAGGTGAATTGAGTGCACAGTTTTCCGCATTTTTTGAATTTATAGTTTTGAGCTATGGGTTGGGGGAATCTATATGATTATAAAGCTAGTATGAATGGGGAAAATTTGTATAATACAATGAGATAATTACATTGGACAAACAATAGCACATTTCGAAAAAAATGCTAAAACAAGTGAAAATTTTTCATCTCAATAAATGGAGAAAAATAATCTCTTGATAATCTCGATTTTGGACGTTTTTGCCAGAATTGCTTTACGTGCCTCAATCATTATCAAATCATTATTAACGACAAAATATTGTTGGGTTCAAATTCGTCCACGTATATTTCAAAAACGGCATGGTCAAAACCCTTGAAAAGTTGGTGATAGTTTTTTGACGTGGCCAATACCAGATTGTTCACATTTGGGGTCTCTAACATAGTGGGAAATTTGTCGCAAGTATAGGTTACTGCGAAAGTACTTCAACGATATTTAAAATTAATCGAAAGCAAGAAGATTACAGTGCCAGAGAATTGGAGAAAGATAGAAAAATCTATAGACTCTGAAATGAAAATTCCCATGCAATTTTCTCCTCAGTTTTCTTTTTATAACTTTCTATGAATATATACCTATTTTTTACTCATTTATCAAATTATTTTCTACGATGTTAATCGATCTCGAGTTGGGAAGCTGCTCTCCCTCAATCACATCTGCATTTTTATTTTTGCAATTCCATTTGAATGGAAGTAATGACTGAAATAGAGCCTCTCGTAAATATGTTATTGTGCTCTTAATTTTGGTTATGATACTAATGTTCCAGTTCATTTGGCTCCATGTGCTGCCAAGTGCATCAAACGCGCGATGGTTTATATACAGAAGGAATGGAAATAAAAAATAAATAGGGAAAGAGAAGACAAGGAGGGCTGGAGGAGCGATGGAGGGCAGAGTTATTGGCCTCCGGTGAACACCTGGGCATGCTGTTACTCCCGCTTAATGAACCGAGTGACACAGGATCTGATCGAGGCCAATGCCTAAGGAATGCGTCTAGTCACCCTTTCTATACTTGAGCATCGTCACTCCACCGTGACGTACTGCCAAGACATCCCCTTTCATTTTTAGAGAATGCTGTGGTGGTTTTATTTGAGCTATTACACAATGCTGTCCTTCTTCATCTGGTCTTAATGGATGAGGAGATAAAAATGGGGAAACAAAATTGATTGAAAGTGTTTTTGTGGTGATGGTAACAAACTGTTGTCATCATATTTTTTGTGCAGTATTAGTTGATTGATTGAATATGTATGACTATTCAGTTGACTATGATTCACGGAGATTTTGTGAAATGAATAAAAAGTTATGAGAAGAATTTGTTTATCATATTTTTTTGAGCTTTTTCGATGTTGAAAATTAAAAATCCCACGATAAATGCAAATTGTATTGTGACAAATCGCGAAAAGAAATTTCTAATGAGGTTCAACACTGAACTTTGAACCAATTTTCAAAAAATTTGTTATCAATATTACTGTCAAAATTTAGAACAGTTCATCGTAATATCCAGCCCAGAAAATCCTGTCAACCACTCGTTCAGTATTTGATAACTACCCATTCCCATCTATTTTGCCACTGAAAAATTATGTGAATTTTGAAGTATACAATGAAGTGGTCATTTTCATGACGATTGGCTCCAAATTTACAGTATTAAAGGGACACCGATTTATTGTGTAATTTTCAAGAAATTTCTGACCGCGAAGCAATACATATTATCGCAACTATTCAAATATATAAATCGAAATTTTGCACGGAAAATTTCTCAAAAATGTTGTTAATTTACCACTAGTTTTCAAGCAGTCTTGGCTAGCGACTTCCGAAGACCAAAAAAGCTTTTCGAATTCCATAATTTAATTACAAAATCTCATTCAAGACGTTCCGTATATCCATCAAGCCTGGAATCATTCCCTCTCCAAATACCCGGCGAATTTCTCCCAAAGAAGGCCAGAGGGGAAACTTATCTGGAACCTCCTCAGGGTTGAAGCTCAGGTGTCCTGAAAAGTTGTAGTGGTGATGGTTACTCTCGTTGTATTTAGTGCCACCCCCTCCCGTCTCGTTAGCTGCTCGCAGGGTTTCATCTCGTTCAGCGCCCGGTGTGGGTGGGAAAGGTGATGCCACGAGGGGAACAGAGCGACGTCAATGAATCCAGAGGGGAGAGGGTAACGAGTAGTGGGAGAACTGTGCTCGGATGCTGTGTGACAGGCGTACCCGATGGACCAAGGGTCTGGTGGTGGGGGGGCCAGCCACTCCTTCCACGTGTGGTGGTGGGGGAGTCGTAGGGGAAGTCTCAGGAGGTACCTCTTGGACAATTATACATACGGAGTTTGCAAATCCACTGGCCAAGGCATCACATCGAGACAGAGTGGGGATGACAGAGGGTTAAGGAAAACGAGTAGGGGAGTTTAAACGGGATCGTTATGCCAGTCTACGATTCCACCTCCTCCTTACCAACCCCTACCCCTCCTAACTCTCTATCGTTCTCTCTTTGTCACGCATTTCTCCAGGTTCTCAGCCCCTCTCGCACTTTACTAAAAGACACTGGTACTTTTTTTTTTTATCATTCTTTTTTTGTCTCACTCACGTATCACTCCGCCCTCTTCTCCTTCTCTCTTCGGCTTCTCTTGTTTTTAACAGTTTGTCTGGGTGCTATGAAGAGAGACGCACACGCGGAGGACACTCTACGTCGATATGTGGACAGCCAGCGCAAACGTGATCACACATCGTATCACTTATTGGGGATGAAGGGCGAGGAGTGATGCCACTGGGAGATTGACTGGCGAGCTGTCGAGGAGTGGGGAGGCGATTGATGGAATCCTCGAGAATGCTCGTATTAAAGCTTCTGCCCCCTTTGCGTATGCTCTAGGCAAAAATCGAGGCTTTTTACTTTTCTTCTTTGATTTTTTTTTCTCCTGACGTCTTTTATTCTTTCACGAGGACCTTGGCGATAATGGGATCGGCAAGAGTGGGATTAGGTGGTGGGGGATCTTGCTGGGCTATTGGAGTAACGAGGCGGGGATTTTTCATGAATTTTTGATTCAAACGAGGAATTTCAAGTAATTTGAAGGGATGTTGAATAGATGAAATCCAGGGGAGAGTAAAATTCTCGGATTGCTTATTTGTAAATTTTTTTTTAGAAATTATCAAATGATGAAAATTGTGGGAACAGTAATAAAACTGGAAAATCATAAGTAAACTTTTCTCCGTCAAAACAAATATTATTAACAGCCTCAGATGATAATCATACTTCCGAAGGTAATTTCTTCTTTCATGGATATTATCAAATCGTCGCCGAATATCGTAGCATAGACCTCGTCAAATGGCTAATCCCAGATTTTTTGCTTTATTCCAGTTGCGACACGAACGTGGGCTTTTTTTAAGTTGAAATGCTTCAGATTTAACAGAAGAAAATTCAAATGCAGAGTCAGGCAAGTTTGCACGACAATTTCCTCTCTCCACCACGTGTGGGGTAAACGATGCTAGAATTCAACCGCAATGTGAACGCTTACACAGAGCTCTCATATCCGGAGTGGGTGTGCATTCTTTTTTTTGAAACCCCTAGTATTTTCCGCATGTCGACATTTTCAGAATATACGAAGCCGCTGTATCCACACACTCCGTGATAAAAAAAAAAAGTTTAAACCGGGTCGTTAAATCCACACTTGACGCTGCATCATTTTTGCATTTCCGGACGGGGAGAAAAATTGAAAATAAAAATAGAGACTGATTGTCCAAACGGTTTCATTCTATTGTCTCTAACAATACAAACAATTCCATCTTCAAGGTACCCCCGTTTCTGTGACATGCATATATTATCGACAGAATTTTCGTAGACATCAGTTTTGCCGCCCCCTCGTCATACACGAAAAAAACTAAAAATCAAGAATAAAACATACACAAATGCATTCCTTTGCGTCTCCCGTCGCCTTGGCCTCGCCTTCTATCGATACACATGCGCGTCTCTGTATGGTTACACCAGAGAGTTTCTCCATCTTCTCCGGCCACCCCTCACCACCCCCTTTGGCTTCCACTCGAAAAGCTACATACATGCATCACCCCTTTCCATCGTTCACTCCAATTCTATTCCAAGTATCGACGCATTGGCATTTCGTTCTGCTCGTCACACATTCACCCCAGGCCCCCGCTACCCCAGAACAATTTATTTTCCTCGCTGGGAGGAGGAGAAGGTGGAAGAAGTAAGTACAAGAAGTTCAAATGACACGGAATTTCCATCCAGATGAAATTCAATTAAACGGAAATGGTATATCTCCTCCGCCACTCAGCGGTCACTAGTAATATTAATACGATGGGGATGAAAAAAGAATAAAATCCTTATTAATTTACTTAGAAATTTTTCAGAGCTGCTGGGATTTCTCATCATAACATTTTTTTTTGTTCTACAGTTATAAGAAAATTCGATCCCCAAAAAGGCGAGACATCCTGAGTTTACTTGAGCTTTCCATTGTCATTTAAAGGGGGCCAAGAATGTCAAAGAATATCCAGTGATGGAATTTTTTAATAATTAAAATTTAATGCAACAGAAATAGCACTTTTTAAGCTCGAGACAAACGACGGACACACACTTGAAATTATTTGAATTGTCAATCAGAACAAGAGTAACTCGATGCCAAATTTCTGAAAAATGCCAAATTTCTCAGTATTTTTATCAATTCAGGTGCAGCATTGCAACTCAAATGCATAAATTCCATCGACTTTTCCATAAATTTTGGAATGTGACGGGATGTTCATAGAAACACTGTGATGTGGACTTTACTTAATCCAGTCAGAATATTGCATATTTACTTCCCTCAGTATAATTTATTTTCCTCTTTGGGTGGAGGAAAAGGGGAAAAAATAAATACAAGAAGTTCAAATGACACAGAATTTCCATCCAGGTGAAATTCAATTAAATGAAAATGGCGGTTCTCGGCAGGACGGGCGGGCGGGCGGGCGGGGGGGGGGGTGACATCAAGGGGGGTTTGAGTGGCTGATGAGACAGGGAATTTCCACCAATGAAAACATAAAGCCCCCTCTGGTAAAGTAATAATGAAGAGCTCGTGGATTGGAGGGAACTGGGTTTGTGCTAGTGGGCGTGTACGTTAAAACACCCCAACGGGTTAATGACTAATTAAAACAGCGCAAACTCCACGACTTTCAGTGGGACCTGGGGTAACGCCCCTTATAATTACTGGCCGCAGGGAGTGAGAGATAAGTCGAGGACTGCCGGGAAATATCACTGGGCGCTATCCTTGTCGAGGGGGTACCGGGGGGTGGTGCAGCCCTTTTGGGGTGGTATATCTGTGTACAACTTTCTCTGACTAGCCCCTGGGTAAAAACACACAAGACCTATCGGTGTGAGAAGTTGCGCAAGCGCATGAACAGAACTTAATTACGGGAGAGGGTTGCCAATCCCAGGGTAAAGGACATCGAGTTAGTTTCAACGCTCAGAGAAGGGGCTGGTGCGCAACCGCGCTAATGATAATTACTGACCAACGATACCGGACGAGGGGGGGCGGGGGGCAGGTGGGGGTAGCCAATCGGACGCCGAGACGTGGTGAAACGAGGTCGAAGAACGGCTGGTGGTACAAACTAGGAAAATAGGAGAAAGAGGAGATAAGAGTTTGGTGAGAGGTGAGCTGGGACTGGGTGTCTCTGCGATAAGTACGTATACGGTTTCTTTGCTTTTGAGCTCTTGCATGTGCTGCAGTTGGGGGAGAATGTATTGCAGAAAGGGCTGACCATGGGGATGTATTCACTGCTGCGTGTGTGGGTGTTTGTAGAGCTGAGGGTGCATGCGGGATAGGTGTGGTAAGGGACATTGGTATTCAGGACTATCGAGACGGTGAAAATAATGGCTACTGGACGATATCTCGGGGTTGGGTATTGTCGGGTGAAGTGATTGCTAGAGCAACTGGGCCATGGGCTGTTTTTCACAGATCTGTACATCTTATTTTCAGGTGTCTCTTAGCAGTTTTGGGAGAATATTGATGTTACGGGGAAATATCAATTTGAAATTCAATGAACTATCTATTGAGTAACAATTCAATTTTGTCCCTTATATCAAGGGATTTCCATTTTGTAATTGGAATGAAATTAGTTTTCATCTATCAATTTTTGTGTCTTAGCGAAACTTGTTATCTTTTTACTTTTTGTTGTGCACTCATGTCAATTACTATCGCCATAGTTGCCCACGTGTACTTTCCGAATAAAAAATTTTATCCAATACTTTGGTAGTTAAGTGCCATTACTTGCTGGCTCAATATTGTTTTTACCATTTTTGTTTGCTGTTTCTCCATTGCACTATATTTTCTACACATCAGCATTAACCAATAACACTTCCTGGGTTCGTAAGCTACTGGCTAATGTCCAGGTGAGCATATTTTTCTCTTATTTCTGTTTTTTTTTCATTTTATTACCAGGCGAGTATAATAATGTTCCTGGAAACACATGGGACATTTTCAGTGGAATTACTGATTCCAGCCGGCTGGCAATTACTCGAGTGCATGGACGAAACAGCAAGTGTATACAAAAGAGCAGAGGGTGGTGGAAAATGTGTGGAGTTATTTGACGAAAGAGTGAGGGAGATAGAACGCGGGGAGGACGGAGAAGAGCTGCAGTAATGTGAATACTGGCTGTGTGGCGAAGTAGTACCTCGCGTTGAATCCCACGGCGAGGGTGAGGAGGAGGGCAACGGGTTACTCATTAAAATCATATTTACCGCTGGCATTTCAGCGACACATTGCCCCACCACACGAATTGCCTAGTCACAATGGCAGGACAAAATGATTGAACGATACACTTGGACTCTGTGCACGTCTGTTGTTGCCCTCTCAATTACAAATTAAATTGAGAACAATTCACATCCGGTTTTATTATGTAAATTAACTCAGCTTGACTCATTATTTCTGACGATCCCATCATTTTTTAGGAGTTATGTTCAATTGGATTGAGAAAAATACCTCATTTTAAGATTTTCAAAGTTTGAATTTCACGGCGAAAGCTCCTAAATTGAGAGTTTTAAAAGTCTCATTTTAAGACTTGGAGATCTTATTTTAAACTATCTGAGAATAGAACTTTTGAAGGGCATAATTTGAGGCTTGCGAATATCTCAAGATGAGACTTCTAAATGTCTCCAGATGAGACGTAAAATTTTTCTCTATGTTTAGTTGTCCTTGGAAAGTCTTATCTTTAAATTTTTACAATTATCAAATTGGCATCGGAGGACGTCTCAATTTGAGATCATAACTCTCACAATGAAGTTTATTTTTCTTACAGACATGCAAGAATTCTGAGAAATTGGTGAAAAACCGAATCATCTTTTCCTGGCAATGTAATCACTTAGACAAAATGATTTGTTTTTGGTATCTAGCTTTATTCTATAAATTACCTGACGTTAAATGATAATTCTTGCTGATTTCTTAATTTTTAAGAACAATAATCAATTCAGTCGGTGCACGAGATTCCGCTTACACTTTCCTTTGCCGCAAAGATTGAAGAATTCCGGGAGATATTAGAAGAAACCGATTGAGAAGAGCCGAATAACCCTTTTCTGGCAATGCCATCGTCGACATTTCACAGGAGGAGACATCAGGGAGGTAACAGATGGCGTGCGGAACTAAACAGCGCCTTCTCTTCAATGTTTGATGTTCTTCATCCTCTCTCTCAGTCCTTCAATCCTGAATGTCCAGTAGCTCGTCAACACACAAGCAAAAACTGGCTACCGGGTTCCGTCTGTCCACAGGTTGGCTTGTGCAATCGAGGGGAAAGCTCAGGAGATAACTCGTCATCGCTCGACTTGATCGCAAACTCAGCGCGCCATTTTACGCCCTCCAACGGCCTTCGAGATTCCCGAACGACAGGACACCTCGAAGGACGAAGTATCAGACGTAATAGGAGTTGAAGTAATGATACATCCATGAATGCTCTCTATTTTTTTTTGTCCCAACTCCATTTGGTTTCTTTCAACAGTTGAAATCAATTTTAATTGACTGAAAAAGCCAGTTCTCTTGCGAGCAATTGCCCGTGACTTTTCAGTGATAATTCAGGGGCATGAGGTGGAAGGTGGAGGGTTGAAGAGACATTTAAAGATGTAGAATGGACTGCATGGAGAGCGGATGCACGCTTCGAGTGATTCTCATTCGTTCACTCCCTTTTTCAACGAATCTCGGACTTGCCGGCACTTCACTTTGATGGAGGACAATCATGGAGTCACTAATTATGATTAATTTGTGGGACGAAGTGGTGTGTGCCTCTGGGTGCCACTGAGATCACACTGTGGATCACCTTTTTTACGCTGTATATACGTAGTGGTACGTAATTAATATTCTCAGCGGGACACACTGCCTCGGGTACGTCATATCTTTATGGTGACTGAGATACTTGAGGTTGAGGTGAAGTGCAAATAATTGAGTCTGTGATTAATAACTGGTGAGCAAAAAATAATCGAAGGAGAGAAAATGCGTAATTAAAAATTCAATCAAAGTCACTTGTGACTGATTCCCTCGACTTTCGTTTTGGTCGGGGATTTCTTGTTTTTTTTTCGCCCTGCGGGCAGTTCAGTAGCCGGTGAGACCTTATGCAATGCAAGTTAATCATCCAACTTGGATTTTAATAAAAGGTTTTGGAGAAAAAGGGTGAGGGGAGGAGAGCAAGCATCGGTAGGTTTAGAAGGGAAAAAAAGTTTGAGGGGTGAGAGTGAGGTGAGGCAAATAAAGCTGGCCATCAATAACCCATGCCCACCTTCTTCGCTTTTCTTTTGGGCCCAGACCTTATCCTCTGGCCCCTGTGATGCCTTATACACACCATCAGGGCACACGTTGGTGCACTGCCTTCTCTTTGCCACCAGGTTGTCGGGAAGAAGAGTGGGACAGTGAGATAGGCGGAGATCCTATCTCCCCTGGTTATTAATTAAACGGCGAAAGGGTAAAGCCCCCTTTCATCACCTCGCAAACGACCTCAGATTCTTGATGTGGATGATATCTCAGTGGGTACTTTCGTGATATTCACAAGTCGTTGCAAAGGCGAAGTCAAAATGTCAAGAGGACAACACCAACGAGAATGGAAGTGAAATTTTCATAATTTGTTAAATATTGTGATCAATGCCCTCCTGGTGATAAGATGATGCTATAAGAATCGATGATTAAAAAAAAATGGAGACATCTGGTCCAATGTTTCGATTTTTCTTTTTGCGTTGTATTCAGTAAAAGAACGAACTTTATTTTAAATTGGGAAATTCTCGAATGGAAACGATAGAAAATCCTTAGATCAAAATATTTTTAAGTTACAAATTAAGGCTGTGAAAGTGTCAAATTCCGAAAATCGAAACTCAATTTAATACGTTTGAAAAATATAAGTGTTGACTGAAATGGCAACTGTGAGCTTGATGTTAAAATTAAGATGAACCAATGCGAAAGCCATCAAGCCAGAGAATTCTTTGCTTCGACCTCATTTCATTCAGCATCATCCTATCACCACGAAATATTCCTCCGTCACTCGAATATTTCGAAGTACACCAATGAATCATATTAAACCTTGTTCAATGCAAGAATAAGTTTTCAAATGTAGTAATTACCCATTTATCGAGGTTCTACTGATAAACCAGGAGAGTGCTGAGCGAGCCAACGAGTGCCATGCCTGAAGTGGAAGTGAGTCTGACCTCTCAGTAGAAGTAATGAGAAACTCTTCAGCAGTACGGTCTGGCTGATCACGACGTGGTCCCGCCCCCAGTGGCACCCATAGCCTCAGAATATCCTCGCGAATCTTGTTCTTATCAATCGTGTACCACTGAAAGTAGAAATTAACAAGTACTCTTTTTTGCTGGATCATCCCCCCCCCCCTCCATTTCATTTCAATCAACTGTGGAATTTTTTTCTCAATTAAAAATCACCACTACGTATTACTCCACAGCCTTGCGCGAGTAATTACCAATTATCCAAGTCAGTGCATCAAGAATAAATCGATTTAATTCGCACGGGAGCTAATGGCACTCACACTGGGTGGGTAAGGCTCCGCGAGAAATAACAGAGTAGGTTTATATTCGAAAAACGCAATCAGCCTGAGTTTTTGTCTCGTTTCGCTTCGGGCCATCCAACCACACGAGTCAAGACATTGGGGCATTCTTAGGAAGATAATTAGAGATGCTTTTAAGCCTCAACTCGCGACGGGGGACACTTGTTGCTGTTCCGTTTTAGGTAGGGTTTTTTTTTATGACGCTTTATTCCACTTCTTTGCTTCAGCCGGTTGTCATATTTTTTACCGGCTCTGTATGTCGTGGATGGAGGCGAAGCGTCTGCTCCTCCAAAAAAAGACAAGTCGGGAGAGTTTGGCGAGATGAAGGGTTCTACTGATCATAGCGGGAGAGTAATTAACACTGGCGTCCAGGTGTGCGGTACCAGGGAGTTGTTTCTCCATTGGAATATGAGAGAAAATAATTCAGAGAATACTAAACTGTTTTTATCCTTTTAACTCTGACGTTAATCTAGAGAAAAGGTGTATGCGCTTTTAACGCTAGACAACATCATTAATGGTTTCGCCCCGAAGAAATTGCATCCTAGGGGAAATCCGAGAAAATACTCGTTGGATGTCGAATTACAAATCATGTTTTTAAATTATTCATTAGAGTTTTTTTGAATGTCTTTTAAAATTTTTTTCAATGCGCAACCACATAAGATTTATTTAACAAAAGAAAGTAAAACAAAACAATTGGAAATTGACGATTAAAATTCATCGACGAAACAGTTGCAAATTGATTAATTAGAAAAGAAAAGAAAATGAAAAAGTGAGAATTAAAATATCAAAAGCGAAGACGGAGTAAACGAGAGAGGAGGAAAGTCAAGGGATAACAAATATTCAACATTCATAATTTATTCTAGTTTCAATTTTCTCCGTTTATCAAATCTGTTCAATAGCTGATGTTTATCGCTGTACTCTACTCAGGAAAATACTCGTTTTGAAAAAAATTAATGCCTCGTAACCATTTCCGGATGACATTGACGTTAATTGATTTCTCTAATTAAAGCAATTCCGTACAGAGAAGATGGATTCAACCGATATCCATCAGACGAGGAGACAGAGAGGGGCGAGCTAAACTGCTACGTTAACAGTTATATTCATGATTCAAACGGCGACTGTCGCCCATTAATTAAATTGTAAACTTACAAGCTGAACGATTTAATTTGTACAGACGATGGGGACAGGATATGTGTATGATTGATTTCGACGAGACTGGGACAGTGATGGTGTATATAGTGAAGGTCGATGAGGATGGCGATGGAAAAACAGTGGTATGTCAGGTATGATGACTTGCAGGGGAACATCTAGCATGCAGTACTTCAGCACAAATGGAATATTTCATTTCTTCGAATCTCTCCAATCAAGCTATCAATGTTTCTTTTGCAAACAATTTTTCGTGGTTAATTGGGGATAATTGAAAAATTCTGATGATTCAATAGACTCTTGAAAGAGAGTTAGGAATTTCCTGGACAATTATTGATTAAGGAGAGAAATTTCAGATTTCCCGAAAAATTTAATCTAAGTCAAAAGGGTTTGATAACTACTTACATTTTTTTTTATGAAACATTAATATTTAGACTCGAATTATATTAAATCCGCAATGATTTTTAAATTAAATAATATATTTAGCTTCACTTTTTAGATTTCCAAATCCCATCTATGAAATTATTTAAAAGTCCACTCGATCCACGCGATCATAATAATTCAATAACTTTTTTTACAATGGACGACGCAAGGAAGAATTAATTTGGAAAATGGAGCAATCAATAAAGAAAAAAAAGTGACTTGACGTATGCCACTAATTGCAATTGTCCACCCTCAACAATCATCTTCTGCCATCATCACACTTTGACTCCCCTTTTTTTCATTGTTTTTTTTCTCGCGAGTATTACAAATGGCTACCGTAGTACAGAGTGCGGTCGCGCGCTGCCGAACAGCATTCCTCTTCGCGTCATTAGTGGCGACTTCTGTGGTGCTTGGAGCCCTCCCTATACACCCAGTTACACGCGAGGAGTGAGGGAGGGCTCACCGCTCCCCTTTCACCCCTCGTTCGTCGATGCAGGACATCCATGCTATTGAGGCAGCGGGACAGACAGCTAGCTGAAGTTGAAAATCACCGCCACCTAAATCAACGACCACCGGGTGTCTCCCCGCGTTCACTACGACAGTGAAATGACTACCCCTAACGCCAATTTCACCTGTGAATGTTGAGGGGAGTAACATCAGGACGACCTGATATTTAGGTTCGGAGGGAGAAAAGTGTCTATTGACATAATAAGGTACCTTTTTTATGACTGATTGATACCTGTCGATAAAAGAGCAATTGAATCGAAAATTTTATGTGGCAAGCTGAAATAATTTAGAGTCCCAACAAATCGCATTTAACTCGTTGGAGGTCTAAAGCTTTTTCACATCACATTTTTTAAAATAAAAATCGTTGACAATTTCTTAACTTTGAACGCATTGTTCATTACAATTTGAGTAATAAAGAATTATAAATTAAAATTAATAGAACTCTAAGAAATTCAAGGAAGTCCAATTGATAAAATAGACGTTGTTCTATTGGTGACATTAAAACTTTATTTAATTCAAAATAATACGGTTTGTTGCTTCTAAAGCTAATTTAAATCAAAAATTTTTCCTCCCTCAATACGGTGGGTCCTTAACGTATATTCACTTCACAGTAAGCTCTCCAGTATATTGCAATGCTTCTATTTTACAAACAATCAAAAAAACATTCTACAAATTTAAAAGAAGTCAAAAAATTATCACATTTTGTTTCTTCGATTGGCTTGAAATCATTAAATTTAATTGACGAAGTTGGTGATTAACAATCATCTTTCTAAACCTGTAAAAGGTACTGGAATACCCTTTCACCCGTAAATTTCAAAGTGAAAATCCGATTGATACAGCAAATTGATGGACAGCTATCAATAATCTCTCAACCCAATCCCATTGCTTTCCAGGAATTTAATACCTAAACATGAACATTCCAGTTAACTGCAGCGATTTATCCTCAATTTTCCCTCAACCATACGAAAAACAAACATTGAAATCAGTCAAAGTTGTAACAAGAAATGAGCATTTGTCTCGTTAAAGGATCACGGGACGCGTTGAAGCTCGGGGTGAGCGCTTAATTGACGTCTATAAGGCAAGTGTAAAAAAGAGTGGGGGGTAAAAAATAACGAGGTTCTTCTTGACGATGGAGGGGAAAGCGATGGGTTTATCTTAGATCTGTTTAGAATGTCGATTAAGGAAGATCGATGGTTTCATAGAAGCCTCCTCTCATGTTTGCCAAACGTTTACCTTTCTATGGACTCATTTTATTTTTACCCCACGGATATCGCTCTTTCTTTTCACTCTTTTCTCCACTTTTCATTCTCTCCTCCTTAACATATTTTCCGTCATATTTCCAGCGACTTCGCGAAGGTCGCGTAAAGCCACTGGACGTAAACCACGAAACCATATGAACGTGGAGTAGCTGGAGAGAAAGAGGGCTTCATACTTTTCACGAGAAATCCCGGGGATGTTTAGAAGCGCTCGTATACGCTCCTCGAATTCCACTAGCGTGTTGGATTGCGAGTCAAACGCATTCTCTTCCTCTGCCATTATTTTATTGGCCGCATTCGGATTGGGCCCGGTTTATCTATTTTTCCATCTTCCATTGTTTCTACTGGATTGGCTGATCTTTTGCTTAGTTATTAGTGAAGAGTTGTACTGCTCCAATTGAATTAAGAAAAACTCGTTATTTTTTGTAACCAAATGTTGACAACACTACAGCCGATTTTACTGTATAAATTCACATGTTTAGATTTTCTTCGTATCCTCATATAATTAGTAATGATTTATGAATGTTTTTTTTTTCTTGAAAAATGAATTTGATGGAATATATGGATTTTGTGAAGAAAGAATTAATTCATTTTATGCCCAGCGGATATGTGAAAATGACGAATTTAAGTAGGAAAAGAATTCAGGAATTTATAAAATAACTTAAATTCAGTAATTTTCGCATTCTCGCATAAGTACTCTCTTTTTTCCTATCCCTAACGACATGTGCGAAACGTACATGCGTGACTCATCTCCACGTGACGTTAGCTGACTCAATTTTATTCCGCTCGGACTTGAATGATCCTATCGCACCATTGACTTATGATTTTAATGGAACATTTTTTATCACCGTTTTGTTCGCAATTTGTAACGCTCAATCATCAATTATCACGAATTGTTTTTATCTGACGAGTGATCGTGCAGTAAAATGGATAAAAAGATGAAAAAGGATTGGATCCTCTGCTCCAAACACAATCTGAAACAAATGTTTCTGTACGAATTTTCAATTTTTTTTGCGGAACAAAGAACACGAGTTTTTTTGCTGTTTAATTATAATCCCAGAATGAAAATGAATTTTGAAATAAAATGATAATATTGAATAGTTTTAGTCGAAAGCAGAGCAATTCAATTTAATACTTGCAAATCCGTATGAAACAATCCTTATTTGATACTGATCATTTTTGACGGGCATTTTTTTTTATCCAGAAAACATTTGTTTGAGCCCGTGTTCGTTTTTCTCCCAGCGTGGTGAGGGGAAAATTATGGTAATCTTCAATTATATTTCAGCCTACTGATTTCCATCTGAACCACTCGTATTAAGTCTCAAATAAAAATTGAGAAAAAACTGTGAAAAAAGAAATTGACGGAATATTTTTGCCCCCATAAATATCTATGCAATCAAGCATTGGATATCCGCCCAAGGGATCATCCGGGGCGTTGGAGCGACTGTATGGGCGCGGGTGGGTGTATGAAAGCTGATTGGAAAAGCGGACGGTTTAACTAACCGTGAGCGCTTTTAACCCAAAGCGATCGGGCTAACGAACGCGTTCGCGCCGAGAATATCGTGAATGCATCGTAGAGACGAGAGAGCGACCAGGATGCGACCAACTACATGGACCCTCCCTCGTGCCTTTCAACATCCAATGGTTTTATATATTTCACACTACAATTTTTTCACTCTATTCACCTCCCAAAGGGGTCCACCTCCGGCCACATTTATTTCCAAGCTTCGAAAACCCAATGGGTATTATATATAGCATTTATCCCGCTGGAGTTTGCACCTCCACTTTGGATCGTTATCGGTATGGAGGCGCCTCTTCGATATGCCCAAGAAACCGAGAAATGGTATAAGTCTGATCATGCGTGAAAATCTACTCGTTAACACTCTGTCGGCGTATAAACTTCTCGGTACGATAAAGATCGTTTGTTTTATCCTGAAAATACCATCAATAAAAAATAAAACTCGAGAAAAATTACAGTACAAACACGTAAATTAAATCCTGAAGGAATTCAAGATTTTTAATAGCAAAAGACAAGTGATTGAGGGGTTGAGTTACTCAAACGGAAAAGAACAGCTCGTGTACAAAAATGTAAGAAATAATTAAAATTGACCGGATTTTAATAGCGCAATTTAGTGGGCGTACACCGACACATTATAATGCAGGCCAACGTTCCTCCTAACCCTTTTCCAATATCGCGTGATAACAAACAATATAATCATGATGGTTACACACTCTATTGTTATCAATCCCCGGCTGTATTGCGACGTTCAAAGGAGTAGACCATTAGAAGTCCGATGATTATGCTCGAAAAAAAAGAACAGTTCCCCCTGACATTGAGGTTGAACGACACCATGCACACGACAATTTACGGTATACCTGTCCTCACGGGTGCCAGAATGGAGAAAAAAAATCGTCAATTATAATTGCCATATTCACGGGATAATTTGCATTTTTATCAATAATAATAATCAACGTACACGAGATGCTGTTGCATATACTTTTGGATATAAGTGGTGGGTTTGCGTGCTTCAAAATTCTAAAGAAAAAGCCGATTTCTTTTTTTCCCTTCCCGACAAAACACTGGGAAAAACCGCAGCAAGATGGAGTTGGGCCAAACTAACCGCTTCTTTATTTTGTCTCTTTTAGTTTCTGGTATTTTCTTTTTTTTTTTTTTGTATTCCCTCTATTCCACACGCTCTCATCTCTACTTGGCTTTTACCCTTGTCTTCCGTCGCCTCCTCTTGTGCTCTTCCCTCTTTTCGCACTTCCCTCAGGAGTCTCATCCATCAGTCACTTAATATTTCAAAGCGCCCTTGCCTCCAGTCCTCCACCACACACTGTCTATTCCACTCTCTCGTATTTTAAATTCATCTCGTTGTCTCGTTCCACTTGCCTCCTTCCTTTTCTCTTGCTCTCGCGCGTCCAGAAGAGCCCGCCCTTTTTAAAACCTTAAAAACAGAGCTCCTACTTTCGTCTTGCCACTCGCTCCCTCTGTCTCTCTCGCCTCTCCCTTGAAAGTAAAGTTCCGCTTCGACTTTGCTTAGGGATATTAGGTGCCGGGTAGGGTCGACTTTTCACAACGCCATACTGAGGAAAGTGAACACTACGTTTGTTTGAGTCAATGCGAATTCTGTTGGTGAAAGAAAAAGAGTTCGGGTTCTTTATTTTTGTCTTTTGGAGTTCCCTGTCGGGAGATTTTTTTGTGGGAAGGGAAATATGGAAATTAGTTTTCTCCGAGTGTTTTAGTTTCGAAGTGAATGTTTAATTTGAAAAGAATTGGAGGGGAGAATTTTATCATGACTGCAAATGAAGGAAGGGAAGAGAGGCTGTAATTTTTTTTACTATTTTGTGGTAGAATCATCAAGAGTTAATGATTAATTTGACGAAAAAATTAATTAATTTTTGAATTAATGATTTTTTTAAAATGACTATCAATGCAAATTTCCTTTTTGTGACAATAAAGTTTGATGTCTCTAATCTTGGCTTTGGGAGTTTTCTGTCGGAAATTTTTTTGCGGGAATGAAAATATGGAAATTCATTTTCTCGGAGTATTTTAGTTTCGAAGTGAATGTTTAATTTGAGGAGAATTGGAGGGGAGAATTTTATCATGAGTAGAAATGAAGAAGTGGTAGGGAAGAGGTCATAACGTTTTTACGATTTTCTCTTCGAAGGAATGAGAGTATTTTTTTAATGGTTTTCTTGGAGAAATATTAGTGCTGCTGAGCAAAATTTATTAATAAAACCTATGTGATAATAGCGAGATGCGAGATTGGAGGAAATGATTGAGTCAAAAAGACAACGCCTATTGTTTCCTCTGAGTGTTTTAGTATTGAAATAAATGTTTAATTTGAGGACAGTTGGAGGGGAGGCTTTTATCATCAGTAGAGAAAAGGAAATAAAATAGAAGAGATCATCATTTTATTACGGCTTTCTGTTCGTATGAATGGGAATATTTTCAATGGTTTAGGTGAAAGAATGTTATAATGGTGAGGATTATTCATTGGGAATTCCGTTCGAGTTGGATTAAGCTCGTGGACGAGGATAAAGGTCAGGTCATCCACGAGCAGTTCCATTTGCATCCGATGTTTGGAAATAGGATTTTTTTATTGGAGGAAAATTCATTGATTTAATTATAGAGAAAATGTACCATGTAAGTAATATCTTATTCATGTCTTCCCGAGAGGAAAAATAAGGCACGTTGAGAGCAGTATATACGCGGAATTAGGGCAAAAGTGTCAGAAAATGGCAGGATTCGCACAGCCTATGGCGGAGTTCTCTTTTTTGGCAGGCTAAGTACTAGCGGGTTCACGGCGAATGGGTTAGCAGGGTACCCTCCCGCCGTGAACCCGCTAGTACTCGGCCTGCCAAAAACGAGAACTCCGCCATAGGCTGTGCGCATCCTGCCATTTTCTGACTAATTCCGCGTATATACTG
>JAPYZM010000336.1:0-35485 GCA_030522845.1 Psyttalia concolor | reverse complement strand
GACGCTAAGAATTCAAAATTCAAAATTCATATTTGAATAACTTAATAGTCAATAATGAATATTTATTTATAAGAAATGTAAAAGAAGGGGGGGGGGGGGGGTTAAAACGTAAAAAAAACAATATCCCCCAACTAAATTCCCTCATCCCGCCCCGAAAAAAACGAGTCTCTCGCAACAGAATCGAAGAGATAAAATCAAAGTCGTCTTGAGTGGAAAACACACACACAGATACACGCACACACATGACCAACGATTGAAAGAAGAGGGGCCGCAGACACACGACGACAAAATTCTCCCTCGAGGGGCCTCACTATCTCACTCTATCCACCTTCTGTGGTGGTCGTATAGTGGCATAAAAGATGCTAATCTGAAAACGGTAGCTCGCACCGCCAACGAGTGGAGCAACCTCAACCACTTCCAATGGGCTTTCCTTCTTCCCAACTCTATGTGTGTGTTCAACAACTGTTCACTTGGCTGTGCCGAGGAAACGAAGAAAGAGACAGAGATCCGTGGGGGAGATTGGTTGCAACCCCATTCACGGAATAAACGCGAGTATATAAACGTGCCGAGGAACACTGAGGCCTCTCTCTGTTTGTTAGGTGGAGGAGGGAGGCGGGGGTGATGCAGGCAGGACTCGTTAGTCTCACTAATAGACGTGGGGAAGGCCCGCGTGTGATAAGCGAGCGTATGCACTCAGTGAAATGCGCTTGAGAATCGTGTGTATAGCCCGTTGTTGGCCTTGGTTAGATCGATCTTGTGCGTTTCAAACCGGGATTCGATTTCCTGGTGCATTGAATGCATGAAAAATATACATTTTTTTTTTCGCCGCGACCGGAGGGAAGAATTGTGAAGATGGGGTTGAGATCGGTGGAGTCCACTTCGCGGGGATTTCCGTATCTTGAGAGGCTAGAGAGGAGGGGTAATTATTGGACTCACTCAAAATAAATGAATAGACTTTAAATTGGTACTTAATGGTTCCATATTAAATTCATGGATTCAAATGTTAGGTTGAAACTGAACAATCTTTTGCCTTGAGGCTTGTTCTCATCATCCAGTTTCAGGAATTCTTTTCCCCAATTACCTTACAATTTCTCGTATTTGGAAAAACCAGCAGACGTCCGTGCATTGCCAAACTATTTAGAAATCGTAATATTAGCTAATGACCCACCATCATCAATGGACAAATAATATCTAATTTGACAACCATCCGCACGGAAAATCCCAAAATATTATATTTATTACGACTATAATCGATCAATCACTTAAGCATTTATTACGGTCGCTTAGGCTTCCGTAAATTCGTTCAGAACCAATTAACAACCTACAACCTCCGTCCTTATTCCTGTCTCTCACTTCGCTTTATTACTATCTCATTATCACCGAACCAATGGAATTCGCTGATTCAGTTTCCCCAAATATACCTTTTTCTGATTCGTTCGATGGTGCATTCCAGAAACAGTAAGTTGAAACTCGTGAAAATAAATTTGGTCTTAATTTACCCTCAAAGTGGAACTCATATCAACAAGATCAATTTTGATACGGTACTTCCTTCTTTTCCATATCATTTTATATTAAATAAATAACAAATTTATTAGTTTAAAATTTTACTGTCAGCGTTTGGTTTTTTTTTCTCTCATTAATAAAAACACACAGTTCCAATCGCTTTGGTCTTGAATTTCCTTCAAGAACAAAACAAGGCTTAATATCTTTTGAATAGTGGTGGAAGGATTCTTTCTTCTGTACAGTCCACGGAATGATGGGTTTGACTTTCAAGGATCATTTTTATACGGAAAAAATAGAAAATAGAATGTCACGATTTGAATATAAAATTTATTTATTTTACTGACAATTTCTAGAGTTTACCAGTTCCGTCATTAAGTAGAGTAATTACCATTGGGAATGAGCTTTATTCGGTCCACACAGAAAATTTAGGCAAATATCGATCCATTTCTTATTTTTTAAAATTTTCTTAATTTTGAGAATGAAATTATTGAAATAATATTGGTACATTATTGCACTAATTTACGGCGATCGCTTTTGAACAAGAACACTTCCCCTCCTTTGTCAGTGATGATGTAAAATTTTAATTCAAGTTTTCAGCCTGTCACTTTCGGAATCACTCTTTGACTGATCTATCCGCCGCAAATCAGCGACAAAACTATTGATGAATACCGTCTGGTTCCTATGCCTGAAAATAAATACCCAAGTAATTATTTCTACCGTATACGCGTGATGTACGGCTTGTTTCTGCGCTAAAAAGGTTTCGTATGAGCTATTTTTCAGGCGACCAATTACTGTCGCCGAAAAAAACCAAATTAAAATAAAATCATATCGAAAACTTTCTTTCATTTACATAAAGAACTATTTATCAACCGAATGACGACTCATTCTCGTCAAAACAAACTTGTTTGCATACTCGTTACGAAATATATTTTCCATTTCAAAAACCTTGAGATAAAAATTGACCAAAAATCCGAATCTGTTGGAAAACGAATAGAGACAATTTTAAATGGTAGATCAAGGGGATTGCAATTGAATTCTCGAAGATTTCCTGACAGATTTTTTATACTCTGGAATCCGTAACGTTTAATTTCAGATTCGCTAATTTTTTTTTCTAGTAAAAATTTACTCGACTCAACTAAAATTGAATGAATTATTTTCGATTGCGTCATCAATTTCATGATTTATGACTGTTCTGAGCTTCTGATCATGTCTAACATATCATAATGGTCGTGGCCAGAATCGATTATTTCTAAAAATCTACTTTTTCTCTGAGCGTACTCATCAACTGAAATGCAGCTGCATTTTCCTGATTTTCTGCCGTAGTGAAAATTGGTTACAATGGACGAGCCAGCTGTCTGGAAACATTTCTTTCTGCAATACGCCATATCCTTCCACCAGGTTACGTTGGCAATATTTTGCACCGTGAAGATGACTTGATTGTTTTTATCTCTGCAATTTAAAAGATCCATTTTGTCGTGCTTTAGATTTCCGGCATTACATAATTTTAGAGCTTGAATTTTGACAACCTACTCGCAGGTACAGAGGTCGCGTCTTTCGTCATCGTTGTCATAGAAAAAGTAATTGGCTTCGGGGTAACCGTAACAATTCCTAGCGCACTCTACGATACTCTTTTTCACGTGGCTGTTGGTACCTGTACACAGACATGCAGAATAGTATTGCGAGTTAATTCAGAGCTATTCGTGAAAATGGAAAAGCGCCTTGAGATTGAAATTTATCAAGACTAAACATTATTTTAGTTTAAATCAGTTTTTAATATTCATGAGGTTTCAATGAAAATCTCGAGATCCGGTGTAGACGGAAATTTGGGACAATTCTCTAGCGAAGGGGTAAAACGAGATGAGCGCATTTGAGCTATTTTTTCCGAAACCCGTATTATGTCAGTAAGGAATAATGTTAGGAAAAATTATCAAAAGATGTTTTTTGTCGTAATATTGGTCAGCTACAAGAATGGTTTTGTGGCATTATCTCTTAAAACCACTCTTTACTGAGATAATCCGAGTTTTATAAAGATAAGAAAAATACACTTATCTCATTTTATCACTTAGACAGAATTGAGAGAAAGAATTTCCTATATTTGAAGGATTTGGGTGATATTAATGACCCAAAATGATTGTGGATGACGAAGTCACAATTACCGGTAATGATTTAATAATTGTCAAGAAAATAAATTTTAGTAATGTCCAAAACACTTCCATCTTGAAATTTTGTACTCGTGCGATAGATAAACAGCTCAACCGAAATTCAATTATTTTTGCATTGGCATATTTTGCATTTTAAATTATTGACTGAATTGATCCAACTTAGCTGGATGTGAGAAATCACGGCCACTCCTAAATTTATATTTACGAGCCCGGACGCGCACTCTAATCGTAATAATCGAACTTAAAAATTTTAAATGAGCCGGCTTAAATTCCAGGGAACAAGTGAGGATAATTTCAATAATTTGGAATCTATTATATAATAATTGGAAGAACTGATTGTACTTACTTTTCATTGTGACTAAATCGACAGCGGAGAGTGCGACAAAGAGAACAACAATGATATTCAGGAGCTCCATGCTACGTGATACTAGTGATTTTCCGAGTATTCGAGTGCTAGTGATTCGATAGCAGGTGTGACGGATTCATAAACTGAAACTATTTATATCGTTCAAGCCCCTCGTTAGAGTTAATGATTTTTGAATTCTGGCACTTATTCTATTCTTGATGTCTTCACAACAAATACATATTTAATTACCATTTTTCCATTAATATTAATGGGTTTATTCCTTAAATGTACATGCTGTATGTACACGTACGTTTGCGTTCACATGTTTCCTACTGAATTCCAAACGGGAATAACATATGGCGAAGTGTCATGATGTAGTACACTCTTACCGGCCGGGCAGCATATACTATTTTTACGTGTAAGTGCGTAAAAAAATGTTCAGTACATATTTTTACAAAGTTTTCAAAAATTAGTGGATACATTTCTTCCAGAGAAATCTCTTGTAAGGACAGTTTTGGCTGATTCGATTGGATTATATTTTTGAAAAAAATATTTAATTGAAAAAATATTGTTGTTAAAACACTCTATGTATTATGTTCTTGACATGATGTGTTGATTTTGACGTTTTTACGTAGTCTTTTCGATCCTTCCGTGTTTCAAAAATTGGGAAATCAAATCAGTTGTAAATTGATAGTCTCGACCAGTACTTCGAATTGCAAAGAACTTGAACCTAAAGCTTAAACTTAACAACTTAAAGCTTGATATCGTGTGAAAATTTCTGTCAATTTGATCATCATTAAAGAATCCGACAGTTCCGTAATCTGCCAGCCAAAACAATATTCCGTAAAAATTCCAGTGCCGTACTTTTTTATAGGACAAGTCCAGAAAAAAGTGCGAAAAGTTCTATAAAAAAGAACGTCACTGTTCGGTAATTTTTATTGAATTTTTTTCTCCGTGTAGTCAACAACATTAGATTTATGTTAACCAGTGCCATTAAAAATTAATCTCGAAGTTTTTTCAACCAAGAATTTTCATATCTTGCTCTCAATACTCAAAAAGAAATCTGAACCCCACCATAACCCTCCCCCCCCCCCCCCGCCTCCAATTAATTAAGGCGCATAATCCAACATCTTCAATTAACAACTGTTAATTGTCACCATCCAACAGCCTGAAGTGCTCTCCCAGTATTCACAACGATTACGACATGTACCCTCGGAATATCTCCAGCAAAAGCGGGTATGGGTCTGAGTGTCAGTCTCTCACGAGAGAAACGCGGAAAGGAAGAGGGCAGTTGGGCCATTTATCCGTGCGCCCTGTGCACAGAAATCCCCCCAAACGTACGTGTGAGAATGTCCCCAAGTGTTAGTGAACACGGTCGCTTCGCGAATCCATTAGTTGAGTGAACAGAGAAGAGAAAAGAGGCCGGAGGGTGAGAAAGAGGTGTGCACACTTGCTCTGTTACCTCCCGGGGGGCGAATGGCTTGCCTCCTCTCACTATTCGTGTCGAGGCGATACCTCAACTCCCTCCCCTCCCTCCCTCTTCACCCCATTCCAATTTACAACTATCCCGTGTGCCCTCATGATATACCAATTGGTGGGTAAACGTTTTAAAAAGCTTGAAAAGGTGCATAAAAAATGGTGGAACAAAGTGGAGGGGAAAAAAAAACATCGGCTTTTTCAACCTGTGGAGCGTTCATTAAATCGCGAATGAAGTTTTTCATTTAATTCTACCTCGATTTTTTATTCATCGTTGGGAGGAAAATTACAGGGACAATTGGCGTTAATTTTCAATGTTGTTTCCATTTTTTTTGGGAGGTAATACCGATTTTTTTTGGTCTACCAAATGGTTTTTTTTATGATTAATTAAAGTGGAAGAGAAAGTCTTTATTCGGAGTTGAAAACCGAATGAGTGGAATCAGTGGAGGGAGAGATGAGGGATTTTTTATTTTGTTTTAATGGAGATTGAAGAGGTAAGAGTAGAGGTGAGTTCCCTAAAATAGTTCTATACTTTTGATAAATTGAAAGATTATCGATAAACTGTGAGTAATCTTTAGAGAACTGGATTACAACTGTTGACTCAAATAAAAATCTTCAATTTTCACTGCTGAATTGTTTCGAAATTTCATTGCAACCAAAATGTTCGAAAAATTTTCCGAAAAAATGGGCCAGAAATTTTATTCGAATGTCTGCGCGTGTGTTTTAATAAAATTGCAATTAAAAATATTCTACTATAGTATAGTATAGTATTCTACTATAGTATTCGATATATCGATAGAAGTCTATTATTATTTGAGTAATAAAAACCTTAAAAGCTGACGAGAATCAGTTATACACCGAAAATTTGCTCCCTGAATTAATGTCACGGTGAAAAAAATTTAATTATCGTTGGCTTTCCTCTTTCTCTGGAACAAAATAGCTCATCGGGATGCATTTTCAGTGAATATTGTCCCAGATATTGGATGACACCATTCATGCCTTCGAAAAACACGACATGTCACCGTTTCATAATTAATTGCCACTAAATAATTGATTTTTCGATGGTAATAGCGAGATGAATTCCAAATGACGATATTCATCCCTCCGTAACACATATATTTCACATGTTATGCATGACACGTGCCTGCGCGTGCCTTCAGCGTTAGTCCGATACAACGCCCGCTCCGCAGTGATGATGATGATGCACTGGTGAGCCCTCTCTCTGCCTCTCTCCCTCTCTCTCGTACACATACAAGTGTTTCAACCTCGCTGATACAACCCCCTCGGTGTACGCGAAAAGCCGATAACCCGCGTAGACGTGAAATACTCGTCTATATGATAATGTAACGCACCGAATATAAATTAACGCGCGATTGTGGGACTCGTGATAACACTCATTACCCGTCTGTTGTCTTAGGGGTATGGAGCTCGTCTGTTTCAATCACTAGGCGATTGTTTTCGTAACGTGGGACATTCAATTATTCCTCTATTGCCATTTTTCTCGGATTTGAATGAAAAATTTCATTTACCCCGTACAATCACCACTTCCAGGGTTCGAATCTGATGGAATAGGAGATTGAAAAAATTTTTAAAACAGTTTGCCTGGGAATTTTATTATGGCCGAGTGGATTTAGCTGGTTAAATTTTGAAGATATGCGGTTAGAAATTAATGGAAATTCGATTGATGTGAATTATTTTCTGGAGAATTTGGGCATTTTATGGTTTATGGATTATTCATTGAATTTTCATTTTTAAAACTGGGAGGATTTCTAATTCTAATGACTTACTTCAATCTTAATTCGTTCACAATTATTCACTCAATCAATAATTCAAAACTATAATTATCCAAATTTCCTCCATATCTGGAGTTTTTGAGAGGAATTAAAGGAAAATTTGGAGTTTCCTTTTGTTTTTCTGCATAATTTTATATTTTTAGTATTGAAATTTCGTGAATTTCTAAACAATCATCTGAAAAGTTCAGCCATAATTTGTTATTGAAGAAATTTATTTTCTCAAAATGAAAATTTTGGGGGTATCTCTCGAGGCCTGAATTAAGGGATTAACAACTGTCGGCAATCATTTCCGTTCTAATATTGAAGTTATACTTGGCTCACAAAAAATTGAAATTATATACACTGTTGACAATTCATTTAAATGAGTGGAATTAAATTCTATTTAGAGGAACAAATTATAGAATTTGAGATCTGACTGAAAATGCTATGGATTTCCAAATTTTTGCAATACAACAAAAATTCAATTTCAATGAAATCATCCAACTACAGTAACTAATTACGCCGAATTCTCAATGTATTAAAAATTCAAACATACTTTACCCCAGATTTACCCCAGATTTTTCCATAAAATTACAAATTGTTACTTCCAAAATTCCGCCGCAAAATGATTTCAATCCCCTCAAAATCCCCCCCCCCCCCCCCCAAATCGAACAACGTAAAACTTAAATTTGATCCAGTCACTGAACCCTCAAATGAAGTCGATGACATTTTCAAGGGCTTCCCATAAACTCCCTTATCGTTAAATCGATCGTAACGATCGAGTTATCGATACCATCGCAGGATACAGTGTTTCATCAATAATAATAATAATTAACTCGAGCGATCCCGACTTGAAGATAAAATCGTAGAGATCAAGAGGGGCGATATTTTCCAACTGCACGTGACCCTCTTCAATTCCTTCGTATTTATTTTTATTTCCACTCCACGTTTTTCCATTTTTCATTCATCCTCATAGGCTGAAATAAAATCATAACGACGCATCCACACAAATGCATGGAGATGAAATTTTCAAACATTAGAGGCGTGTCCTTTCCTCTCAGTCATGCCATTCTCCTTGGGTTATAACTAAACATATCGTCCAATTATTCAATGAATACATGAATAAAGTGACTCTATCTGACGTCCAACAGATACACAATTCAATGACAATTCAACAATGTAACATCAACGTATACATACGAACATTTAGCCTACTATATTTCACGACAAATAGGCCGAATAATTCGTGAGATGATTTACGCATTATGATTCTGATTATGAGACTACAATTATCTCAACATATGTGAGGAACGGAGAACGAAGAAGTTGAGAAAATAATGGCCATTGGAATGCAGAAAATACTATTATCAAAGGGATTAGGTTTGAATAGACTATTTACTCAAGTGAAGAATAAGAAAAAAACGTAATTATGGAGCAGGTAGGAGGAAGTTGAAAGTAGGTCCATTGGATTTCCAGGGGAATTTATGATGAAAAACACAGGAAGACGATCTGTTTTGCTGTAAAAACTGAGGAGATGCAGAAAACATTTTTCATGGGGAAACATTTTTTCTCTGTCTCCATAATTTGAGGAGCTAAAGAGGTGTTTTTCAGCTGAAATTTTCTCATGTTTTTTATTGGAGATAGTCTCAACATAGGATTTTTTTATGTCGTTAGTTTGGAGTGCGCAATACATTTTTTTAGGTCTAGCAAAAATTTCTAGGAACGCAATTTGAGTGTGACTGAAAGGGAAAAATGGGACTGACGGAGTGGACGTCTGAATCCAGAGAATAATTATGGGCTGGGGAATTGAATAGAATAGCTGTGGAACAGAAGAACAACTCGGAGTTGGAGAGGACAATAGATCCATCGCATTCTCGGGGAAACTTCCACTGAAAAATATAGCAAGACAATTTTTTTTTCCTCTCTCCTCTCTCGCTCTAAAACTCGTGGGAATACAGCGAAAAATGTTGTTGATACTAAAACGTTTCAGTAGTGAAGTGGTAAGGCGATACAACTCAATTTCACTTGAAACTCACTCTCTTGAATGTATCTTTGGATGCAAAGGAGATGGCGGAATATTCATAAAGACTTTTTCTTTTCGTAAAGTCAGAGCTACAAAGGAATGCTCCCTATTTCCTTTTAATCTCGCAATTTTCTGTGAAAAGTGACCTCGCAGCGACATTGACTCGTCTCCTCTCACCACTTCCTCTGATTTTCTTCCCGTATTTCCTCCCCGGCTTGAGTGGAAAAAGATGGCCTCAGCCCGTCTTTCTCCACCGAACCACCGGAAATCCCCTCAATTTCGTCAAATTGCGCGAAAATTTAATCGAGCGGAGAAAGAAAAATGAGACAATAGAGTAATTACAGTGCTTCGATTCGGAAACAGAAAATAGCAAATTACTTAACAACTCGTCGGAAGCGGTTTCAAAAGTAAAAGTTTCTACTCGAGGGCCGAGGTCGAATGCAATTGATCCCGCATTTATCAGCGAAAACATTGAGTACGTTCTACCCCGAATGCACCATTAACATCCGAAAGAGTAAAGAAGAAATAATTTTACCCCTGGTCTCTAAATTTGGTATTTGGGTTATTATAATTACTATCAAAATTTGAATAACAAGATAACATTCTGCTGAGGATTGATGACTTCATTTGAAGAGTAAGAAATTCGAAAACTGAACGGGTTTGTCATCAATTTTAATAGCGACCCTACTTGTTAAATTTAAAGATTTCCCCACAATTTAGATAAACTAAAAATGAGACATATATCCCTACACGGAGAGAGAAATTCAATAAAAATTACGTGTCAGTTCCGTGATCTGCGATAATCTTGTTCTGTACAAAAGTACACGGCACTGTTCCGTAATTTTTACGGAATATTGTTTTGACTTGCAGATTACGGAACTGACATGTAATTTTCATGGAATTTTTCTCTCCGTGTACAACAATTTATTTATATCCCTATTCAAATTTTGGTTTAGGGAATAAGATATTCACTTGGGCAATTTTTTTCGCGAAATACATAAAAAAAATATCCAATTATTTTTGACTATTGAAACATAATAATTGAGTTGTGTGGAACTTAGATAAACATTGCGGGTGGTTATAAACAGAAAAAATGGTGACTTAATGCAAAACCTTGGTACTATGCAGTGTACTATGCATTCGAAATTCCGACCAAATGATCTCAACAATTTATCAGAATCTTTAAAGGATTTGTTATCCCTTTATTAAAACGAAGAGAGTCACATTTTTTGTCACCAATCTATTCTTACTATGCTATACATCTATATTGTACAATATAGTAATTTCGATTTCTTACAGAATTTCCTATATATAAATATGTCTTATTTCATTGTTACATAGCTGTGTTATTATTGTGTTGTTGTCTTAGCGGTTTAGCGACTTTTAGGGCCCTTTTTCGCCATTTTTGTCAGAAAACTGCCGATATCTTGAAAACTATGAAGCGTAGCTCCCAAATTTCGACGGATTCGGAAAGCTGAGGAAATTTCTAATTGGTATAGCCTCTGAGTTTTCATTTTTAGTGATTTTTTAGATTTTCGACTTTCTGACCCCTAGGGCCCTCCAATTTCAGCGATTTTTGGCTGGCTGAACACATTTTTGGCGATATCTCAAAAACTATTGATCCTATCGCCTAGGGCTTTGTTCCATTCGAAACCGTAAAAACGGTCGGTAAAATCATTTTAGTCACTTGCTAATAGGCTATGTCGATGGGGAATGAGCTCAGCTTCCGAATGGAATAAACCCTGAGGCGATAGGATCAATAGTTTTTGAGATATCGTCAAAAGAATGCCGAGTTTGGTAAAAATGGGAAAAATTGAAAGGGGGCCTTTCATTTTTCCGCATTTTGGCCTGTCTTGCCCGGCAGCCTACTGGCTGGCCAGCTGGCGACCGGGACTGCCCAATTCTTATTTTACTTTCAAAGAAAATGAACCAATGATTAATTCATTAAATTCCTGCTGAGCAAAATGTTCTAATTCTTAGAATATATTTTTTTTATCCCTAGAAATCATTTTCAATCTCCTCAAACCTCCGAGTGATAGTGATAAATTTTATATTGAGAATTATCCTGGATCCGATCCTACATACTCTAAAGTCCATTGAATAATATACTGTGTGACGTCACGAGAATGTAGAAAGCGATATAAATTTCCTTTTTTCATGTATCGTGGATAAATTACTTATCGCAACATTGGAATTACATAGAAAATGCATAAAAACAATAAGTCCTCAAGGATTGATAATTTTTCTATGAGCTTCACGTGAGTTCATGCGCGATAATCTCATTATTGATGACAAGAATATTGTAAAATATGGGACGCTAGCCGGAGATATGTAAGTTAAAATTTCTGAAATGAGTAAACGATCAAATAAAAACTTACATCCTCTTCTGGCGGTACAGAATTAGTAAAACTTATATAAATTCGATTATATTTAATGCGACGTGTGGAAAGGTATTACAAACCTTGCGCTAATCAGCCCTTACAATTACCCAGGGGTCGCGACGGCGACGCTGGCTGAACCCCACAAAAGTCCAGATATGGGCTCTCATGTCTTCAAGTAATTCAACAAATAGAACTCTAGTCAATGTTACTCTTAATTTGAGCTAGCTCAGGTACTGAATGGCGAATTAATTAAGTTTCGCACATAAATTCGTAAGAGTATTTATATTTCTTGATTACCGAAAAGCCAATGATTTTTTTTATTCAAAACGTCACAAAATCGGCCAAAATTTAGAACCCCAACGGATAATCCCATTTCCTCTTAACTTCGTACCCCAACAAAATCCCCTTCATCGATTCTGGCGAATAGAATAGCTAGTAGATAGAATATATACGAGGTAAGCCACACGAGGCAGCCCAACACCACTGGCACTTCAGGAACGCGCTACATACGCACATATGGCGCCACGGGTAAATGCGCAATGCACCGTGTACCCAAGCACTGTATGACACGTATATCGATCCTCGAAATTGCGCACACATAAACCACGGGAATTATTATACGTCCGTGGTCCTTAATCCCGTCGCTTGCCGTCTCCCTGGGGGATATCCATCCTTCACCGGGGGGAAATTTTATGCGTCGACGAGGGGTGCCCTAGCGCCCCCAAAATACTTTCACACCCACGCCCACGCATGATCGCATTTTTTTATTCTGCATGAAAACTTTGGAATTTATTGGTGTTTCAATTTGTTTACTTTACTTGAAAATTTGGAAGAATGTCACAACGTGAAGATATCATAATTTATAAATCATTTTGTAATCGTTACAACATAATTCGATGGGTTATTATTTTTACAACTCAATCCGGCTGATAATTTAACTTCAGAATTTGAAAAAAAATTATTCGTGAATTATTTGTGAATTCTCAAAGTACTCTCTAATTTTTATTCTCATGTACTCATTAACAAAAGTCGTAAAAATTTAACATAAAAATAACTGAAATTATGTAGATATAATATTAGATTTAATAATTATTTACGAAATTTATTTGTGCTAAATTTTTTACTTTTTCAATAATTCTTCGGTGCATATTTAACAGTGTATTGAATTTTCCTGAAAATTGCTTTGACGTAAAAAAAAAATTCCTCGTAAAATGACGTGTTGGCCAACGAGATGTGATTGTCAACGGAATTGGTAAAAATAAAAAAAAATCGAGAAGGCCCACTAACGCATGAAATAACGATCGTGTGCCTTCTGCCGGACAGGCTCGACCCCTGCTTGTTTTTTCTCTCCTTCATCTCGAGATCCCCCTTTTCGTATCGTCATGACGTCTGTTTTGTAACTATTTTCCGCTACCATTGTACCATCGAGGCCCTCAACCCCCTTGCGTCTTCCGAGGGGTACATGACTATGTATATTTCTCGAGAGATGTGTGCTGAGGGGTCCAAAGCAATTTCCAGGGGCCCCCTTTGCACTGTACATCGGAATATCGTGACATACGCCCGGGGATTATCTGGGGTAGCGCGTTAATGGGTTTTGGTGGGGCTTGGGGAGGGGGGGGGGATGGAGAACAGGGGATGGGGTGTGCCCCCAGTTTTCAAGAGAAATCAACGAGCAGGTTGGCATTCTAATCTTTTTCATTCCGGGGGAAGATGGAGGCGCTGGAAAAAATGGCTATCGCACATGTTTGATGATCGGAATGGGGGCTTCTGATTGATGGGTGAGATTTTTTGGGTCGATAGCACGGGCTAATGGGCCCTCGATACTCCCAAATCATAAACTCAAGTCAACAATAATTTTCTAATGCAATTAAAGCCATCAATACAGTCTCCAATAAAATGCATTTACATTTTATTGTTCAAAGACCATATTTTTAATTAATTAATAATGTTGACTCTTATGGACTCTGGAGAAAAATATTTTCACTCTATGTGTTTTAACTTTAATTTTGTTTTTATCCGAGAAATTTTTAAGGCGTGAAGAGACATAATGTCACGGCAATTTTCGTCAGCAATTTTCTATTTTTCTCGTCTCATAAATTATAGATATTATATAATATAATGAAGAAACATGCCTTCCTAGCATTACTCGTTCACGATATTAAAAATCTGGAATCGCCTGTCATAAAGCAGAATTGTTGACAACTTGAAAATTAAAAACTGCATTTACGGCACCGAGCAAAAGAGAATTCTTGCATATTGCCGACTCATGAATCCCTTAAAAAAATGTCATATTACGTTGAATTTGAACCATTCCATTTAATAACGAAAGCGCCCACAAGCCAGCATAAAACAACACAACCAATGAAAAAAAATATAAAAACAAAAATACAAAAGCTGAGAGGATCTTTTCAATTCACCGAATAACTCCAATTGTAATTTTATTTTACGAACGAATGCACGAGTGTGCACTTAAGCAAAAGGCAATCGCATACAGAAAGCGGAATAAAATGATAAAAAGTGAGGCGAGCCGTATATATACGCGTGAGGGTTTCTATAATGTTTTTAATCCAATTCTCCCGGGAGCTGAAAATGCGTGAAACTAGAGTACTCAGGGGGCGTTTTGAAAGAGCGACCCGTTATTCTCCCCCCCCCCCCCCAACCCCAGTTATTGCTCGTCCCGGTATATCTTTCACCCATGAAAAATAAAAATAAAATGAGACATGAGAAAAAGAGAAAAAAATAAGAAAAATTGCACTTGTAGGAAATCGAAAGAGAGAATAAAGAGCTGTCTCCGAAGACTTCCTCCCCCTTTCCGGAGTCATGCGGAATGTCACTGAAGTCCAATGCAATTTCGAAAGTGGCTCACAGCGCGCCTCCAAGCCCAGAACGTAAATCTATCAAGTTCGACCTTACGCCAAGAGGCGTCTTATATACGCCTTTCACAGAGACTCCATTTTACCCAAACCCCCTTCAAACACCAATCACCTACCTACAATACATTTTCCACGTATTTTCGCATTCCAAGAGTGTACCAACGGCGAAACGCACTTAATCGTCTCGTTGACAAACGCGTGATAAATCGCAGTCAATCTTGGTCGCCAACCGGAGTACAGTTACGTTCGACATTACTTTCGACGAATTGTTAAATGATCCGACGGTTTTTTCTGCACTCGCTCAAATTATTGTATGATTCAGGAGGTTGGGGTCTATGAGGAAAATTTTAGCCAGAAAAAGAACCTAATTTTTCTTTTTTTAATGATTTTTTGATGATTTTAAACCATGAAGAAAACACGGAGAGAAATATTTAATTAAAATTAAGGAACAATTCCTGTAATCTGCTGACTTCAATTACTTCCAGCCGAGTTCTCTACGAATTGAAGGGAATAAATTTGTAACGTTCTATAAATTCTCGAGTCTGTCACTGAAAAATTTATTGAATTTATTAAATTTATTAAATTAATTTTTCTGGAAGATATAATATCAAACAGAAATTTCAAGAATCATCATAGCCTAGAGAACATTCGGAATAGTTAGGATGAAATTTCTCCTGTTGTCAGCACTTGTTTATCTTAAAAGTAGCAACGAAATTTTAAATAAAACTCACACCACATATTTTTTAATAATGAGCTGAAGTGATGAATTGTTACGACCATTTCCTGCGGAAAGACGAGAAAACTGTAGCACAAAAAACCTGGTATACGACCTCTACCTCTTTGAATTACGAAGATACAGAGGAAAAATGTTTCACAATGAAAAACGTTACCTCCCGCGTCTCCTCGAATTGTAAAGTAAAATGGATCGTCTTGCAGTGTTTTCCAGCGGAAATTTCACTGTAAACTCAATGACCCTGTTCTCGATCTCTTCTTCCACTCCAACGCCCCAACAATCAGATAAAATCAATTGATCCTAATTGTACCCCCTAATTACTTGAATTACCCGACATAAGATATCCGTTTGAAATACCTTGTTCAATTCAACACGATTTTATTGCCAATTTGGCATCGATAAATCGCAAACTGTTGGTCTCTGAGTGCAATTAGTATGGTAATGTGATGGCAAGCGGCGAACGAGGTGAAACGACAAAAGAGAATAGCTCCCTGGGATTGAGTACAAAAAGGCCGTTTACGCGGTATGTGTAATACTAGATGGTTTTGGCCACGGACCATCGAGTCCACCCACGCGGTGAGCCTCCACGTGTGCGAGACGAGGGCCACCCCAGTTATAACCCTCGTTATTCGGCCCTTTCGAATCACTTAAACTGATTAAACTCGAAACAAGTGGGGCCTGAACGAGGGGACTCATCCGCTTGATTTATTGCTCCATCAATTCAAGAAATTTATCAGATTAATTTTATCAACAATTGCTAATCGACGCCAACAGAGAGGGTAACGTTTATCTGGTTGACAAAAGAAAATTCACTTGTTCGATAATTTCCATTCGAAAGTATAAACGCTTTTAGCGAATTTAATTCAATGTTTTGTTCTGTGGCAAAATAAAAATAATAATCTCCGAGTTTTTGTCTTCCGAATATAAAACTGGCAATTTTTAGTTCTCTGCTGATAAATCTCTAATATGCTTCCGACTGAGTTTATATATTATGGGAATTTTTGTTTTACTACCGATTTACCCTCCGCATAGTATATTATGTCATAAGGACCGTAGATGGAGGTTTGCGATGAGTGTGAAGTTAGCAGCACGAAGCATCGGTAAGGCGAGCCTCGTCACTGCCTTACCGATTGCCAAGGGCTGCTAATTCACACGAATCGCAAACCGACATTACGGTCCGTATGACATATACTATTTTTTGTCACGAAGGCCCGATGAGGAGGCGGGGGTGGGTGGGGGCGCAAAAGCGGGGTCCAAGGGCCGCAGGCCCCGGTAGGGGGGCTTCGCCCTCCGCCCCCCCCCCCCCCCCCCCCTACCGAAGGAAATTCAAATGACACAATTAAAAAACTAAAAAAAATAGAATGAAAAATTATAAATGGATTTCTCGTGATTAATCGGTTCACTAAAAAGATCTGGAGAAAGGACTTCCCCTTCACTCTCATCACTGTCCGGAATAAAATCTCGATTTCCTCTCTTCATTTTTGGTTTTGCTTTTTTTTTATTTTTACAAAGATCTGGAGTGGGATCTCGAGGGCCTCTCATTGCGTTTGCCGCTGCCGGTTTGTATTTGCCCCCTTCCGACTTTTTTTGAAAGTACAGAATAGATTTTTAAGGTACCCTCGAGATCGCACCCCTGCTTTGACAGGATCGTCGAAGTGAGATGATGCAATAGTTTACAAGAGTGCAACTCCACTGTCGTAGTACTTAGTTATTTCGCCGCCAGTGCCACTGAATCATATTACCATATTGCCTATATTGGCTCACTTCATATTGTACTTGTAAACGAGCAGAGATGTGAGTTACTCATCTAGTAACTGTATAACTTTACGGGTCGATCCAAAAAATCCCATTTACTATAGCTGCTCCACTTTTTTGGTCCCGGCCAGAGCAAGCCAGCTAATTGTGCTTTACTTCCTCTGAACACAGCCCCCCTAAGCGTTCCTTTTCGGGTCTCAGTGACGAAAAATTAATTTAACAATGAATGAGAGCATTGATCTTTTTTTTTGTTAAAACGCCACTCATTAAATTTTAACAATTATTATTTGACAAATCGTAAAAAAAAATAATGTTCAAAAATTGCGAATATTTTAGAAAGTCTATAGACAGTCAAACTTTAAATCATCGAGGTCTATATTCTTGAAAAAAAATCATGAACTACTAGGCAGCGAAAAATTAACAAACCAGTCAAGAAATGGGTTTGCTTATTTCGCATTACTCTCAATAATTGAGATTTCCGGACCGTATGAAAAGCGCGCAATTCACAATCTTCTTAATCCATTAATTCCGAGCTATAATTGTCAGAATATGGACATTTAACTTATTTACAAAAATCATAAATTCTATTTTTTCTCCAAGGAGAATAATAGGAGGGGGTTGGCGTATGATTCACCGCCCCCTATATTCAGTTACATACCCAATGTTATGGAGATAGGGACGCCTCTAGTGTTGGACCTGTGTGGACCATAACGAATCTCTTGCTCTGCCCCCCCCCCTCCCCGCCCTGCTTCCATCACCCAACCCCGATTATCGTGCCAATATTGTGCCCGGCTGGTGATCGATGCTGTGCGGTGTACGCAAAGATACCGCACACTGCAAACCCTCGGGTTACCCCCGTGTCACGTGGATTTCAACCCCATGTCTCCCCGAGTGTGCTGGAGAGAAGTCACAGAGGCGCCTACGACTGCAATAATGCCATACACATGCGTTATTACTTCCGCATTTGAATTATTGTCATCTTTATTTGGCTCTGGGGAACGTGACGATGACGCGGGAATATTTTAACGGGAATATTGTAATTAAGATGAGTGACGGCGAAATTACTTTGGTGGTCTTTCGTTCGTAAGGACTTGATTGATTTAGGGACATTGTAAAGCCAGGTGTGTTGAAGCTGTTGGAATTTACGATGCCAGAGTGAAAAAATGCTTGATTCGTTTGCGAGCTAGTGCACTTGATTAATTTTCTCAAAATGGCCGGAATTGTTCATTGGCGGCACATTTTTGGTCATTGGGAATGATAAAAGCATTTAACGGAATTTTAATTTGCGAAGAAATTTTCTTTTCAACACAATCACTATTCCCCTTAATAACCGGGTAGGGAAATATTACCCGACCGCTTAGTAACATTCACTATTTAAGATAAATTATGCGCACGTCTGGTATATTTTCAGTGGGGGATAAATAAATTTTATTGAGAAGTTGGGAGATTTTTCATGGAAAAGTAGATAATTTTTATTAAAGAGTCAACAAATTTCACTGACTGGTTGGATAATTTTTATCGTATGCCTCGATAACTTTTACTAAGCAGTCAACAAATTTCACTAAAGCGATACGGTAATTTTCCTCCAGCCGCCAAGTAAACTAAAAAACCAAACAAATTACAAAAGATCTGTCAGAAAAATTGTGTTTTAAAAAATTAACGTGCTCCAAGAGAAATAATGAAAGTGAGCTTGGTTCACGATTCAGACGATCGAGCTACCGGATTCGGTAATTTTTTCCCGGATCATTTGCCTGATATTGCATGCAAACCCTCGTATACCCCAATGGCAAGTAAATAAGTGTAGTAATTGGTCAGTAACAGTTCAAAATTGGTAATTCCTTTGTCCGCAGTTTTCCGAGCGGATCAAGTGAGATTCGCCGACTGCGAGGACCAAACGGTAATTGATAATTACATCGGAGGGGAGGGTAGTGGAAGTGTTGGTCCAAAGTTATAATTACACCGGGAACAATCAACAACTATGTAGTGGTTGCACCTAAGTTCAGATACGAAGGGCTTCCAGATACAGTTGAGAGTGAACTCTCAGTCTCTTCTGCTCCCGACTGGTCCCCTTCCACACGCTCGGCCAGTACCCCAACATCTCTCTCTACCATAATGAAGAATTTCCCCGTCCCTTTGTCAGGAATCTACCTCTTCTCTGTATGAATTCTGAGGATCACTCGAATAATCCCCATTTCCGTATCTTTTCATGAGCTCTGACATCCGCATTTTATCTCGTAGTGGTCAAGTAAAACGGCTGAAGTAGAATGACTCTTTTGCTTTTTCATTTTTTTAAATAATAGGGGAAGGCCATTCATCAGAAAATGTAAGGTTATATGATATTTTTCGAGGTTCTGAATAATGAGGTCAGTCTATTTTTGACGGTGGCTACGTCAACTAACGTGAACTAACTCCACCAGTCCTCCTTGAGAAAATAATATTTTTCATTTAGTCGCATTTTTAAATCCGAAGGTTTAATTTGTCAACTATGTACAAAGTATAACTATAGTGTATAGCTTGTTTTAATAATGTTATATTTTTAGCGAACACTGATCTAGATACTCGTTAATAATGACTAGACAGTTCTTGTGAAGTTGGACCGAAAATTCCTGGGCCAATATGATGGCAGGGCATTTCCTCCGGGTAATTTTTTAATTATGACTTCTCTAGCCCTGGTATCCATCGGACAGTCCGACGAGTGAAGCAAGGATTGATTCATTTTGCTTCGATCAAACTCGATTAATTTCAATTGAACGTGTGGTGAGGTTTTACAATACCTTAGCACTTAGAATCATCGAGGGTTCGCGCGGGGGCTTCGGCTGGTATGAACCCCACATTGATAAAAATTGTGACTGTCTCCCCATCAAGCTTTTCACCAAATCGAGTGCGACTCAATGTTATTGTTAATTATATTTAGGGCAATGTGCAATTATCCGGACTCCAAATTCAAGTCAAAATATTTCAATCTTTCCTTTTGTTCCGTTAACTTAAATATGTTCCACCGACTAACACCTTTTCATTGGAAAACTGAATGAAAGTTGTTATAATATAGTTGGGATGTGATGGGAAATAACATTTCTGGTGGCGGAACACTGGTTGCTTTAAATGAATTGATGATGTCAAGACATAATGAATGGAAATACAGTATGCTTGGGTAGATGCACGGATCCTTCCCCAATCCTTTCCTACTGAAGGTACATAAATTTTAAAGAATTTAAATAAATTAAATAAAATCAATTTAACGTGTGGAAAGGTGTAAGAAACCTCTCCAGCACTTAGCGTTACCCAGGGTACGCGACGGGGAGGCGGCTGGAATGAACCCCAAAAGGTCCACCATGGTGCTCAAAGTTGTTCATTTCCCACCCACCTAACTGTTCACCTAATTATTAAAACTCGAGTCCAACCTAATTTGTGTGGATGTTTTAATATAATCAATGGCTGGAAGCTTAAATGGTCGCAATTTGGTTTGGAGTCCAGTTACGTTCGCATTACCATATTTAGTTTATATCTGACTGGTGAATTAATTCAGTTTCGTTGACAAAATCCAACCTGCCCCTGTTAATAAAATAAGGCGAGAATTTTCTGTAGCAAATTGTGCGAACTATTAGAGCCATATGATTCAAAATTATTCGCAACCGCATCTATCAGCATAATGTCATCAAACTGTTCATTAACATCATCCGCTGACATATTTAATCTCTAGAAAATCATGGAAACATGAATTCAAAAGCCCCTGGATGACTCTCCTCTCCCTCTCTCTCTCTCTTTCTCTCTGTGCCCACCGATGTCAAGTTGTGCACGAAGGCAGTAGCTGCATAATTTTCCCAGTGGCTCCCCAGAGTATCGGAACCTCGATTCCAGAACGTGCCGGTAGCCCCCGAGTATCTCGTTATGCAGAAATACATACGTAATGAGGTACGACGACTCTGGTAAACCTCGTCTCCTTGCACTTCCCTCTCTTCTCTCTTCATTCTCATTCCACCCTTTTGCTCGCTCATGCACCTCATCCAGTGGTGAATGTGTTGGAGGGAAATATTTGCAGTGAGCATTGCATTATCCACGGTTTAAATTCGCACACTCCCTAGACGTCTATCTCCATTATGCATCTGCGGAATATTTTGTTGGTTAGCAGTTCCCAGTTTACTATTTGTTTAGTACACCTAACGGAGGGAGCGCTGAATTATCTCTTCAGGGTCTTAACAATATTTTCAGACGATATGGGAGGAACAATTCTCGCGGCATTTCGGATAGAAATGTTTCTCGTTGATTTTTTTTTTATTGGATTCTCCGCGCGAATCGAGAAAGGCCAGTTACACTGAAGGAGCTGATGGGGTCTTATCGGAACAGAAATATCGATATGAATCGATATGATATATAGGCGGCATACTCGGGGTTTCCAAAGTGGAGGAGAAAGTGGTAGGCTTTAAAATCTGGAGTGAAGTGGTAAAACGAAATCAGTGCAGTTTACATATTTTTTCAAAATCCGTATTATCTCAGTAAGGAATGATGTTAGGAGAAATTATAAGAAGACTTTTTTATTGCAAGATTGATCAGCTACGAAAATGCTTTTGTGACATTATCTCCTAAAATCATTCTTTACTGAGTCAATCGGCATTTTATACACTTCGGAAAAATACGTTTATCTCGTTTTACTATTTAGCTACAGAAATTAAATGCGAAAGGATATTTTCGTATTTTTCATCTTCTCAGATGAACATTCATCATAAATTTAAATAATGTTTGTGCGTTTAAAATCCTACTCTATTGGATTGCTGATTTTTTTTTGGAAATGGGGCTGAATGTACCATTTTCGTGAAAATAAAATGTGAAATAGTTAATTGAAAATTCGAGAAGTTGGAATTTTGGAATTCCAAAGGACAAAAAAAATAATAATGAGAAAGCAATAAGTGGGGATACAAATGTAAAAATAAAAAAAAAAGGGGTTTTGTGTCATTTCCAGGGAAAAAAATGTGAAATAAAAAACTTCCTAGAAATGCTCCTAATATTTTTTCGACATTGATCTCGATTTGAGGACTTGTCTCTGCGTGCAAATTCCCAAAATACTCTGCAAAATCCGTTTCATCAAGAGGTTACGATGAAATAAAAAGTTCGAGAGATCTCCTCGAGTGTTACTAAAATAAACCACTTCAAATTATTTCCGCGATTTAAAAAGGCATTCTCAACATTGTTCCTCGTGATCTCTGGCATCAAGAGCGAACATCACCTTTCTCAAAATCTCCGTGGTCGAATGAGGTTATTATCGAGATCGTCTCATTAGTATTTTGTTTCAATCGGATATCAACTACGATATCAACATCACAATCGCTTAAAATTGGATCTGGTTCACGTTATCTCGTAAACGAGGGAATGGGGCAGGCATGTCTTGCAGAGTTTTTCAGCAGAGTTTCCCCAACTGCCTCAACATTTCGTTAACCTAATTTTCTTTTTAGAATATAATGAAAAGAAAACTCTAATAATTCTTTTGAAATCCAGATAAAAAGCCTCAAAAGAATATTAAAGCCTAACTTTATTTGTTTATTAATATTCTTTCATGAACGACTGCCTCGATAGCAAACGCAGGTCTCGCAGTAATGTATATTTATTTTTAAATGAGTAATAAATTGAAATAATTCCACTTAGCACAAATAATTTGACAATTCGTAAAAAATTGCAATGAAATAATATTACTTTTACAAATCATAGATAACACCCGATAATTCTGCTGAAGTACTTTTCCTGAAATTGAAGAGCTAAAAAAATCCAGTACAAAGATAAATCCTCAAAGCGACCAAAAAACCCAAAGTCGTTTGTTTGGTCACTGCTAACTGACCTATCCCCAGAGACTTCCACTTCAGATCCCACGTGTTTGTGTTTCTCTCGGTGGTTAAACACGTGAATCCGGGTGAGATATCTATCTTTTCTCCCACAACGACACGAAACCAGCCGTGAACTTTAGCGCTAGGCACCACCATCTCCGTCTTTTTCCTCTGCCGCATCCTCCAAGGTTCATTCGTATCCTGATAATCTTGACTTCGGCCTGGAAAATCCACTCCCGCGAGGATTTTATCTTCCAGTCAGGACTCGGGTGATACACCATCACCTCATGCCCTCTCCTCTCCTCTCTTCGTTCTCGCGGTAAATCCCACTGGCGATATCCACATTTATTGCAGTGTCGAACACGACAAAAAAGCTGGTGGAAGTTTCTATCATGAGAAAAGACTCAAGAACGGGGCGTTTTTCAATTTTCTCCGATGGCATGTTGTCGGATTTTTTATATCCCCTTACCATCGTCATAAATACACATGACAAGTCTTTAAAGTTTCATGGCGATTTTATAATGATTAAAGAGTGGTCAATCCAGGGATGTAAACAAGTCGTTAACTATTTCAATGATTAACACAGGTTTTCGGTTCGGTTTGTTTTGATTGCGGTTGAGATGTTGGCTGATGGAGGAGCTTGATTTTATGGGGTTTATTAAATGAGTTGTTCTGGGAATAGCAGGGGATTGATGGATATACCCGCTATTTATGGGAATTGGGCTTGAAAGTTTCACTCTGCTACGAGATTCGGAAATTTTGACCAATAAATCAGCGGAGAAAGGCGTCTTTAGGGCCTGAGAAATTTCTATCCGGCCGTAATACTGCCTGAGATCACAGAGAGGACAATAAATTTTTTGAAGAATAACTTCTTCGTTCGCCACTGGCGAAATTATAAAGATGAATCGCTGTTCTATTTGGTATTTAAGAGTTGATCCGCTCATATATATCGAGGGTATAGTAAAATCTTTGGCGGAGGTTTTCACAGAATTTCACATTATGGGAGACTACAGATGTCCATTCAATTATTTCCCGATAATGCGGTTTAATTGATAACAAAATTCTTAATTAGTAATTGAATCGATTCATCTTTCTAAATCGAGAAATCCGTGATATTTTTTGTAAAATTTGATATTTTAGGACTTCCTATATCGCATTCTTATGCGCCCATAAAAAATACTATTAAACTAGCCATGAAATTTCAATTTTTACTGGGTAGTCTGATCGGTAATATCCAAAATCTCAGACAATCATTTTCCCTTAATTTCGGATTTTCCCGGTATGTAATTTTACAATTGAATATTGAAAATTTGTTCAATGGTAATACAAAAATGAACTAATTTTAATATATTTCTCTTTTTTTTGTTCTAGGTAAGCTCCAGTCCACGAAATACTTCAGCTGTTTGGTGATGTACTCTATAGAGATCGCTTACATTAATTACAAAATATACGATCATCAATTTGAATTTAATTCCAAATATTTCCATTTCAATTCATCATTTCTCCAATCAGTCCTGCGACGATTATTGCGTTGATTCAGTCGAAACCCAGCAGTCGTCGAATATGTACATTTAGTTATTAGACATCACTGAGTATATCCCAGCGAACTGCTTTGGTATTCACCCAGTGCACCATCGTTGATTGGCTATTAATTATCCTCGCTCGATACGTCAGTACAAGAGTAACGATTAACCCTAGCATTGAGGCTGTATGCACTGGTACATATCAGTGTATATGTTAGCAAGTGATACACACCTCTCCGGTTTGTACTTGGATCGATCGTAGGATTCACGAGGGGCCCATTGGTAGTATATTCATCGGTATCGCTGTAAATCAACGGGCGGCTCGTCGTACCTCGTTAATTCGTGGATCCTAAATGGACCCGGCCCGATCGATCATCACGATCTCACCTTTTATGAAGAATGTAACCCAAAACGAGATTATGAAAAATAATATGGGAGGTGGGAAGGTGTTAACTGCGACCGATCGGGGAGATCGATAGTCACTGATATTTTTTATCTATCGGGGTTTTTTTTCGCTTTTTCGACGCTCAGAATATCGCGTTACTTTTCAGCCTCCACTTGTTTTTTCGTAGACCCAGTCATTTTCGAGACCTTTTCGGAATAATAAATCTGACATTTTTACATCATAACTAGTTTTTTTATTATTTATTATTTTCAGATTTTTTTGGAACAAATTTTAGTAGGTCAGAAAAATAAGGTAATCAGTTTATATAGCAACTCCAAAGAATTTTTATGCGAAACTGAATGAATTTACTAGCCAGTACCAAAACTAAATACAATAAAATTCATTTATTCAGAGCAATCGGATTCCGACAAGATAAGTCCCAAAAAAATCAGCATTTACCGTTCTACCAAAAATCCTTTTTATATTTATCGACAACTCTGCTACTGAATTATGGAGAAAGTATCTTCACGAGTTTCCAGTTATAATACATTGTAATCCATTGTAATCGCAGTACATTGTAATGTAGTACAATATTCTGGGGGAAAGTATTGAAACTGATGCGTTCATAACCAGATAACATCAATATTTCACAATTGGAACTAAGATTTCCCATGGTAACCCAAGGAAAACTCATCGATGATTAAATTTACTATTATCACTATCATAAATGGGTTGTACCCATCAAGTTTTATGATATCCGCTGGGTTATGCCGTGTGGATACATGCGGGCAGAGCGAGCCCACACCCACTTTACGATTTTTATGACGCAAGTAGTAGCAAACAGCCGTTACATGTGTTATTCTTTTGGTTATGGTTGCTCGTGCAGGTTACATGGGGATGTAAAAAGTTCTACTGCTTTGATTTTCGTGGAATGGATCAACAAATGCTCTCATGAATAAAAGCATGAACTTTAAGATTCGGGATTGTATTAGAAACCAGGAAAGTGCACTTTCGGGGTAATAAACGTGATTATCGAGGATTGAATTGGTTTATTTTCATACGAGTACTGAAATAGTATTTTTAAATGGGAGACAGGGGGCGAGCCGACCCGAGTGAAGTAATAGTTTGGGAGACAGTCGGAGGAGACGTGTAGTAGAGCATTCGCCTCGCCTTCGGCTCGGCTCGTGATCTTCCGTTTTTCAAATGGAGGGACCTTCGGTTTATTCGAAAAGTCAACTGTTTGGACAAAAAAAAATGAAAATGAATTGCGGAAATGGAAAGAGACTTTTCTCAGTTCTTAAATTCATTAGAAAACCAAAAACAATTCTAGAACAACTGGAATTTTATTTTTTAACAATTCAATCCGCTCCGTTGCTTATAAAAAAATTATATCCAACTCTCACGTCATTTAAACCAAACTAAAAATGTGTTTTCATACAGGCCGTCGCCACTCAATTATGATTATCGTAGTATTAATCAACATCAAGACCTTTTCTGAAAATTCTGAAAATGGACTTGTTCAAGGATGTATACCCCTCAATCCCACGTCGTTGGTTCAATTAATTAGAAAACTCAGAAGAATAATTACTCACTGTTGCATAATACATTCAAATATTGCCAACAATAATCACGGGAGTGCAAACTCGGTAAAATTCTAGAAAAATCTCACACTGAATAATCTTCTTCATCAATTCAATCCGCTCCCCGGATACCCACAAAAATTGATGTTCAACCCTTACAACATTCGCTTCTGAATAAAAATATATCTGACGATAAAATAAAAAAAAGGATCCCCTCGGGATCGCCGAAAGTGAGTCCTCATCAATCAGTCATCGATCGTAATAACCGCAGTATTTATCGGCATATCAATTCGTTTCAAATTTGTCCATGGCCAGATGAATATGCTACTTTGACGATTTAAAAAAATCTAAAAAGGAACTCACACCATTCACCCCAACCTAAAAATATTTTTGACGATAAAATCCAAAAAAATGTCCCCTCGTGATCGTCGAAGCCGAGCCGTCATCACTCCATCATCCTCTCGATCATAATTACTAAAGTCAGATTAATCTCCTCGGAATTTTTTCCCCACCGTATGAATACCTTCACCATACGATACTAGTCCCTATTAAAATGACTAACACGTACACACGAGTAATTTGCCTTGGAGACGTTCGTGTGCGTTCATCTCAAGTTCAACGGAGCTAAAGCGATCGTCCCTGACATACACCGCGCAAGATAGATCATTATGCACGACCTCGACAATCGTAAAAATGTCCACAGGAATATTTATACTAATTAATGTCCACTCGAATTATTTATATCAGCGGTAAAAAGCCTCACCGACGGATTAATAATACCGTGAACAATTCGAAAATATATTCGGCTGATACCTTGCACAAGGGGTTCCATTATTTATGGCGAGATTAGATCGTTTAAGAGTCGGCCACCCATCAATCTTCATTCGATTTTTTTTTTATTTTGCATGGGCAGAGGGAGAAGATGTTCTCGTGGGATGTGGACCAGGTGTAAATTTTGGGAAAGACGGGATTCGTTTGGCTTCTTTCGGGGAACCAGCGGAGGCCACGCATATAGAGTGGTTTTTATGGCGCATGGTTTGCAACGGTAGTTTACCGGGGATTTGGAATATTCCGCTGTGTGATTCTGTGCATATGGAGGACTTTCGGTTTTTACGCCGATTCGGGGGGGATAAATTGAGGGGAATTGGGCAGGACGGGAGACATTTCGGGAGGGGGCAGGGAGGATCAGGCGAAGTCAATCCCAACTTATATTGTTGCATACAGAGAAAAACATAGTTTTGAAAGTTGAATAATCCTCGAACGAAAATTTAAAGTCAAATTTGGTTATTTTGTTGTCTAAACAAGACTTGAGAGGCAGAATTAAATTAAAAAATTTAATGTTTAACGGTATCAAATTTTATCGAAATTTCTAGGAAATTGGAATTTTTGTGGAGATATTAACGAGAAATATAAATTACAACTGGTTTATACTTGAAAATTAATAGGAAATTCAAAATTTCGGTGAAGATATTTTTTAATTTTCAACTAACGGGAAAATTAAAAAATTGGACAATCAAGAAATGAGATTTTTGCGAGTTATTTGTTGGTTAAATTAACGGATTTTTTGGAGGAGAAAAATATGAATATTATTTTTAAGTAGAGGGCTGGAATTGATGTCCCATGAAGTTGAGATTTGGAAACGGTTGGGTATTGTCTTTCTATCTATACGAGGATTTCATCCGGGATTCCGGTATGCCGCAAACTCCTCCTCATCTCCCATCGGGCCAGTGCTCTGGGGAACCTGAGGATAATCGACCGCCCGTCGTCTCTCGAAACAGGATGTCCCGATTGTGTCCAGACGCTGAAGCAATTCCCGGGATTGCCCGCTCACTGATATATGAAAATGATTGCTCCTAGCTGTCAAGCACAATGCTGAATAGAAAGTTCCAATAACTTAAGGGAATTTGTCTCATTAGATTAATTAAAAGGCAAATTGAAAAATTTGGTCGATATGGGGAGCTGACAGAAAGCTTTCTATTCCCTCCAGAGATATCTCAAAAACTGACTTGGGAAGGAACTGTTAGTAGACTTTGCTTATTGATTGCAAAAGTCCTCGTACAAAATAAATTGCATATTTTTCTCGAAAATCAACAGTTGCTGAGGGAGCATTAATAAACGACTTGACAAAAAAGTAATGAAAAAATTTTTGAATTCGGGATTTATTCAACTACACTGAGGAACAAATAAAAGATTGTATCATTCCTTTTAGTTGTCACGCTCTACAGAGACAATTCCCCTAAAAATTTATAGAAAGAGAAAGTCTAAACACGTCTAAAGAGAAATTTTATGGCCTTTAAAATTCCCTCTAAAAAGTGGTCTCTAATAATTTCCCTAAACGCACTCATGACCATAAATTTCGCGAAGTCTCCAGATAAAAACTAGCATAAATTTCTAAATTATTCGGCCGAGCTCTCAATGAAAAAATTCTGGCCAATTGTCATTTCAACTTAAAATGCTGAAAACACTTTTGTAATTATTAATTACGTATGTAATATTGTTACCATTAAAATGAAAGCCCTGTTAAGTAGCTAAGAAAATCCCTCGCGAACAGAACTTCGAAACGTTCGCTCCCAAATCGCCGCAAAATTCGCAAAAATGGCGGTTTATTCGAGTTTTTAAATAAATGTATGTTATAATAGGAATTTGTATCGATGAATAAACAAATCCTCAACCATAATATGACCATTACCACTTAAAAGACAAAAAAAAATCATGGGGAACCAGCGTAAAATCCACACAGCCATTCCACCGTCGCACTTGACTGCATTTTCAACCCTGAAATGCGATAAATTTCATACAGTTGCTCCGTTTTACCAAAAGCCGCAGTGTAATCGGTGTATTTACAATCGCGCTGATTAAACACAAAACTCCATTTTCCGATAGATCCATCGAGTCGCGTGAACGAGCATTACAGTGTGATCACAAGAGTTGTATTGCTTTTCGCATATGGGGTGGGTGGGTAGGTTGATGGTACAGTAAACCTGATATATTGCGGGCGTTGTCGAATTGCAACAATTTCGTGATCATGCAGTGTTTTCATTTAGATCGATAATGAGGATCAAAGCGTGTTGATCTTCAACAGTCGATGGACATTTGTAATTAGGGGAAAAATAAATATTTGAGGTAATTTATATTAATGACCCACTGAGGGGGATTACTCTCCAGGGGAAATGAGGTGGACAAATTATTTTTGCATGAAAGGTCGTCGGGTAATCTATTATGGATATATTTTCATGAAAACTATCAATTTTAATGGCGAAGAATCCAACAATTCGAATAAAAATAATCGAATAATTTTTGAATGGATTATTAGAATTTGGTCTCTGATCTCGTGCATTGTGAATTTAATTGACAACTGGAAGCAATTGCCTAATTAAAAAATAATTTTACTAATGAATCATTTTATTTTCATTTTTATATCTTTTTTTCGCGGAATTTACGACTTTTAAATGCGGAAATTACGGGAAAAATACGTAAAGTAGGGTTTTAAAAACTTAAATGACTCTTTTTCACGAGAATATTTCTCTCTGTGAATAATGATTTATTACTAAAGTTATTATAACAATCACTTCACAATTCAAATAACAATAATTACTTGCATGGCTTTCAATATAAAAATCCGAATATTTGATGAATGACGAGACACTCATCACTCTCGGCTTGAAAAAAAAAGTCCCAAATAAAAAAATTGTTAACTTATGTAGAACACACGGTAGAGCGATTACGCGCGTCATGCCCATTAATTTAGTTCCCGCCAACTCTGATAAACTATTGGCCAAGCGTTATAATCAATATAAAAATATGTAAATTACCACGTGGACGTCTAATTATTGTAATTGGTCTGCATGTGGAAGTGCAGCACCGCAGGAGAACACGTGAAAGCCTGAGCGCGGGTTAAATGGAGGCACCTCCTCTGCGTTTCAAACGCCCAAGCCCTGGTGTGTGCATAACATCCCTCCAGGGAGTTTGAGTGAGTTTCAAACCGAGGAAGTGCCCTCTAATCGATATTGCCTATCGGTTAGGTGAGTACCATATGGTGAATGGTGAATGGCCTTATCAAGAATGGATACCGATTCCATCGGTGCATTTGCCGGCCCTGATAAATCGAGAGAGGTGGGCCCACACACAACGGCGAGATTTTTTGATACGTCCAGCGTGTGATTAAAATTGCTGAATAAATTCTAAATTGAATTGAGGGAGGATGATGAATTACTGGTGGGAGATTATGGGGATTTGAATGATGGGTTTTCGGGGGATCAACTGATAACAAATATGGAGAATAACTTTTTGTTTGTACTATTGGTATCAACAATTGTTTATGGATTTAATCGATCGTTCGGAGCGCGAGAAAAGATTATATTAAACATTTTGTTTGGGAATTGCACGAGAAAAATTTCGAAATGTTCACATTAAATTCCTCGTTCTTTAAGTTGTAATGTACAAGACTTATTTGTTTATATATTCACATGTGGTGAAACCCATTTTCACAAATTTCAAACTTTTCTTCCAGTGAAAATGGCGATTTTTACGTGTGTTAAGACGTGATTTCCCCCTCTAAACCGATAATTAAATTGAAAAAGAAAAAATGATTCCGAGTTTGAAATCCCACGAGACAAAATAACTCCACAACAAATTCAAATTTTTAAAAGCATACGAATACCTCAACCGATCTCGTCCTCTCCCTTTCGCCCAAGACAAGTAAAAATATTGGAAAAAAATCCACTGGCATTCCATATAATTAACATTTCAAAAAAAATCCCACACTTGAGACGTCATTATCCAAGTGAAAGCATGGCTAAAAAATTAATTCAATCTATCACCTCCCCAATCATTAATTTTTCAGAATGAAAATAAAATAAAATCCAACGCAAAGCAAGATTTGCAGTGCATACTTGAGAATTTTACGGTGGAAGTACCGGTTATACTGGCTAGCCCTCGGCACTCACTCGTGCTATTCCCTTCAACGTTGTCTACCGGCAGGTGCACACACAGGCCTTTTATACGATGCAACTCGTATAATCCCCAGTGCACGATCTCGTGGCTTCTCCAAACGATATTTTCTCATGCCCAACAAAACCCGTAGTCCCACTATTCATTTCATACCCCAATGGTGTTTTCACCATTTACCTAAAACATTGACAACTGTATTCAACGGATCAATGACTCAACTAGTATCTCAGCTAATACAAACGTTCGTTCAATCGTAATTTCAGGTTATTCGAAATAGCTAGAGTCGGGTAAAGTACTTGTTACTGCTCATGAACGGTCGAGTCAATTTCGCCAAAAGGCATCTGTCGGAAAGCTGGAGGATTGCTGCCAGGGAAATCGGGTGGGGGTGGGAATAAAAGTTTTAGAGGAAAAATTCAAGATGTGCGCGTGTGTGTGTGTATGTGTCTGTGTGTGTGTGTAGCATGAATTGTCGGGGCTAAGAGTGAAATCCAATCGCAGCCAATCCAACTTCTTGCACTGGTGTTCGAGAGAGTTCTTTGGCGATGTACAAGATCTCTGGGACTCTACACACTTGGGATCGAGTTCGGCGCTGGCGTTACGGATCAGCGGAGACAGAGATGGGGATTTAAGTTTTTAAGATACAGGAGAATTTTGTTTTTCCCCCTCTTCAAGTACAAAATTACATTTTTATCAACTTCGCGAGTCGACGGGAAGAAGTTACTGTAATGACTCGGAAAATCAGGAGTTTAAATTTAATGATATTTTCTCGATTCGTGACTCATCGAATCTCTCGAGTCGGCACTCCGTGTAACGCAGAATTGATATTTTTGTGCCGGCGTTAAAAATAGAATGGAATTAATAAAATTTTATGATTAATTAAATTGTTGAAATGTTCAAGAACGTCTATTTTTAATTTTCACCTGATGGTTTCATGACTCCGATCTCCTCTCATATTTCGTACGTGAATTCTGAAGTATCATCGTGAATAATTTAAACCGCAGTATATATCATTCTCCTCGGGAGAATTTATTTTTTTGAAAAATTGCCAAACGAGTTTCCCCCCATTGAGGACAGACAATCAGCGCTATTTTCTCATGCGCCATCGCTGGCATGTTTGAATGATACTCGAAACGAGTATAATTCATCTCATTGATGAAAACCCTCGGCATTTTCTCTCATTAAAATCTTAATCGGATTGAAATGCAAGGTTTTCCTTCGCTGCAGTAGTTGTTGATCGCCTACTCCAATTTACGATTTACGAGTGGAGATTGATTTCCTATAAACATATGGATAAATAGTGTAATGTCGTCATTAATTTTCAATTCGTTTGAAGTTTTTTATTCGCATTTTTTTTCTGTGTAAAATGGCGACACTCTGAAGAGAATTTCAAGCATTCTCGAGGTTTTCTAGATCGACATGATACACGTGAAATGAAAGCCTGATTTTACCGCCGGAAGTCGAATTGAATGTCGCTCGTTAAGCGCTTCCAACTATATCTGACACTTTAAACTTTTTATTCACAATTTTTCACATTTTTTTTTTCTTCTCACACCTGTCTCGCTTCCTCTTCAGAGGGAGAGAGGCCTCTTCAGCTCACTGAATTCCTACGGTTTTTCCTGTGTTGGAGGGAAATTTAGTGCCCGACCACTACCAAATGCGGTTGCCTCGTGGCTGTTTCGAGAGAGGCGGATTAAACGTACATACACACCCTTATGTGTGGTTTCCAGTGTTCGTGACGACCTTGGGTACTTCACTGAACTTCCGGCATAGTTTGGGAGAATTTATAGCGAAGTTAGAGGTTCGGTTGAACAATTTGAGATAAATTTAATCAGTTTTCAATTACATCAAACCGGAATGCCGGAAGTATCAATAAAATTATCGCCAATTATTCAAACCTATTTCCGTAAAATTTATCAAAATTATTTTCGGATATTGTCAAAATGAGAAGGAGAAAAATTCTAAGTCTGAAAAAAATAGTTTTTTATTTGAATTCAGTTTATTCTCACCTCTCTATTTGTTTTTCTAGCCAACGCTTTTTATTACATTTATTAATTAAGAGGGAAAGAATTCTGAATTAAGAAGACAAAGAATTTTTCAGACTGAATACTCCCCTTAAATAAACAAATATTAAATAATAATATTTTATAATGAATAAGTCACCTATCTGGCTTTTTTAATTTGGTAAATTCCCTCAGAGTTCAATAATTTCTCATTTTCAAGGAAAAATACCCAATTTCCTCAACGTGAACTATTGCAATTGAACAAGACATGATTCCTGGTAACTCGACTCTAATAATCCCCACGAATCCCAGATGAATGAAGAAATCGTTAATAAATCCAACAGTTCTCAAGTAGCATGAAACCACTGGAGCGTCTAATCTTTTCTATCCACATTCATTACTTATTCCAACCGACTTCTCCGGTACCTTCCCCCAGCCTTTTCCTGTAGATTTCCCATTAATGAAAGAAATATTCTCTTACGAAAAATATTGAATCTCGATCGTTATTCTCTGCGGTAGTCCCGGCAAAATCTTCCGCATTTCCCTGATTTTCGTAAAAGCCGAAAGGTGGTATTCCAGCCCACTCGCGCTGTGGGGGGAGTTATACTTGAAAATCAAGCGAAAAGTGATGTCTGCAAAGTGCAGACTTCGCGCCCCATCTTTAGGGCTCATTCATCCCAGACTCTCGGTGATTTTTCGGGTAGTTTTTTTTTATTTTCTCAGGGATTCACTCAGCGTTTATGCGACGAGGGAAAAGCTTTGATATCTTCAAAGCGATTTACACATCTGCCGAGCGATGCGACGTTTATTTAGAAATTCAGTTGGTCTGCAAATCGTGAGTTTTTCGTTTTAATGGGTTGAAAAGAAGGAATGGATGAAAGAAAACCGGATTTAATTTCAATAAACAATTTTTCAGAGTTTATTTTTCATTTCCATCGAGTAATTCAGTGGAGCCAGTGTGAAACCATTCAAGTTGCCATGCGATAGTTTTTTTTTTATTAACGATCCAGTAAAAAATAATGCGGTCAGACAACTCATAAGTAGCAAAATGGTTTGAGTCGACTTATCCCTCAGCGGAGTCGGCGAGCAATTGTTCGGAAACTAAGGGAGCTTTCGAAATTTTTGTAATGACATTTTTCATAGGCCTCGATTCGTTCTGAAAAAAAGGTCTTATCAACAACTTTGCTGTCTGCCTGCAATTCCTAGTTATTTATTAAAAACTGGAGAACAGTCAAAATGTACGTGGAACGTTTTATTACTGGGCTCCTAAATCATCCGGTGAAGTCCTTATTTCAAGAGTTTTATTTGACAGTTGCGACAGTTTTATGGAATTGTTTAGGAGATTACATAAAACTGTTCGACAGTCTAATAATTTTTTGTGCTCATTTATTATGTTTTTGTTTTCAAAAATAAACGTCAACTATGAATGGACGCTTTAACTTGGCTTTAAAAAAATGAAATTAAGTCGAGAAGTTTGTAAAAAAAAGATTTATGATTTTTTTAAGTGGGAGGAGGTGGTGAAACGCGATCCCCAAGCATTTTCTCTTAAGCTGGGGACTATCCGGTATTAAGATTCTCGGGGATATAGCCCGAGTGGCTATCTGAGCGGTAATGGAACGTGTCTGGCATATACGTTTTCGTCGAATGTACTAGCGTGTTAGAGGAGATGAAATTTTCCTTTTTTTTTATTGTGAGCTCTGTTGTAAATGGGTAGGAGTTGCGTCAAAGCAACTTCCTGCACTCACTACGGATTATCCACGGGTTATCGGAGACAAACTGCATTTATGGGGTCTGGTATACTACTGACGTTCAAAGTAGCTGCGTCACAGATTGGAGAAACGGGAGATGCGAATACTTTGAAAATGCATGACGGAGATATCTTCATTTGCTGGAAAGTAAGGAATCTGAAATTTGTACAGCATGAAAAAATTTAGTTTGAGATCTTAGCAATTTTTAGTACAATTTTTATTACATTTAAATTTCAATGAAATTTCAAGAATTTTCGATATTGAAAATTCGGTTCTTAGGAAATTTCACATTTCTCCTGGAATGTTCATATTGTACATTACGCAACTAGTGCGGAAAGCAGGCGGTTATTCACGAGGACGGCTGCGCCGCCCGAGTGATGCCACCTGCTGCCCGCACGTGTTGCGTATACTATTTTATCTGATGAATGCGTGAAGGAGTGCTGGCGGGGAGGGGGGGGGGGG
>JAPYZM010000335.1:0-37264 GCA_030522845.1 Psyttalia concolor | reverse complement strand
ACCCAAAAAATTACAAATTGACAGACTAAAAATTCAAAGGACTCGAGTAATGGGTCGTCCTTCTGTGGTAACAATTCTTGAAAAGAATTAAACGCTTTTAATATTCTTGAAAATCATTTTTTGACTTACGCAAGGTTTACAGCACGAGCTGGAGGCGAGTAATTAATGTCACTAATTAATGCCGAGAAAACGCTTTTCTCATTGTAAAAATATAGTTCTCACGAATGCCAAACGATTTTCTTCGTCGCAATGCATGAAAAGTACGGTACACCCGTCACGGACAATTTCATTCAACATGATAACAAATAATTTCTGTGTTGAAAATAATTTGCTTTCGTTAGGAATTTCTAGAATTATAAGGTTCTGAAATCCCCATCAGCAATAGATCACCAGTGAGACGAGCACGTCTTTCTACAATTTTTCTATATATTTAAAAATTATTATCCATTGAAATTGTTCAGTTTTCATGTAAACTGGTCAATTTATACATTTCACTGCGGTCTGCCTCTTAACTTAACGCGAGAATTGCCCAGTTCAGCTACGTTTTATCGCTTGACTATTGAAACGAAAACTAAAATTACCGATACGGGTAGGGGAAAGTTTCACTTATAAGCCAAATTTCCTTTAGTTATTTCAAGTGCAAAAACTCCAGCTGTACGATTCAGCCTATTCCTCACATTTTGACACATATGTCTAAAGAAATACCAATATAAGTTGAGATGTTTCCCATAACGTGCTCATAAAAGCCATAAAATATTTCTTCAGATGCGTTACTTCATTACCGACAACGAAACATTTTTGTCCTCATTGACTTATGATGGCTATAAAACTGCCATCACATCAATGACTCGTTTTATGATTTAGAATAAATACCGGATTTGTTTCGTTCTTTTATTATGCAGTAAGTACGTTGAATTTTTCTCCTGCATATTCTTGAGTAATTGAAACCTCACCGAATCCTACCGCTACTTTTTATTGATAAATATCCGCCCATGTTTCGATGGGTACCCTCAGAACAGATAAAAAAAAAGAAAATAAAGAAATCGAATATTTTTTTCCTGTGTATTCTACAACATTTGATGATATTGGCGACAAAAAGACAATTTTTGCATACAAAGTCCGATTAAAAAAAATTTACTTTTTTGACCTGTATCATAAAATAGTATATTTCGTAACAAGTGAAAAAAAATGGTTTTTGGCGAGTGGGAGGTTTATATCACGAGCCGAAGGCGAGTGATATAATCACATAAGTCAAAAACCACTTTTTTCACGTGTTACGAACAATATTTTTCATCACGCTGTGTCGGAAAAGTAACTTTTCAGTCACTGTCTGCTTCATGTCGAGTGACTGAAAAGTGCTTTTCCGACACATTGAGATGAAAAATATTGTTCGTAACACGTGGAAAACTGGTTTTTGACTCGTGGGATTATATCACGAGCCGAAGGCGAGTGAACCTCCCACTCGCCAAAAACCAACCTCCCACTCGCCAAAAACCATTTTTTTTCACTTGTTACGAAATATACTATTTCATCACGCTGTGTCGGAAAAGTAACTTTTCAGTCACTCGCCGCTTCGCGTCGTTACGAAACACTCTCCGCTTCGCGTCACACTTGTTACGAAATATACTATTTCATCTCAATGTGTCGGAAAGTAACTTTTCAGTCACTCTTCGCTTCCCGTCGAGGGACTAAAAAGTGCTTTTTCGACACATTGAGATGAAAAATATTGTTCGTAACACGTAAAAAAAGTGGTTTTTGACTCGGGGGATTATATCACGAGCCGAAGGCGAGAACCTCCCACTCGCCAAAAACCATTTTTTTTCACTTGGTACGAAATATACTATTTTAAGGACACGTGCGGACAATTTATCGACCGATATTTTATCCTACGACATCGCAAAGTCGAAAGTAACGAGCGCATAGCACGAGTTATTTCTCATGTTTTACACCGAGTGCAATAAAATAACTTTTTCGCGTAGTTCGTGGTTAATTATAATTTAATTGACTAGTGCGCAATGAGAAAATGGAATTTTTCATTAGAAGATACTTGCGTGTCGAAGATTAAAGGCGGCTTGCGTCTGGTTTACTCTAGTCTGTCACCTTTAGCATCGATGTCAAGGATAAATCGGTGTATACAAATGCACAGCAATCCTGAAACGTCAACGCTGAGGCTCGGTTTGTATCCCGTGCTGGTACTAGCATTTTATTGAGTTTCGTAATAGGTCAGCGAGCCAGCGGCTGCCGCTTCAATTCCGCCGGTGTCATCCCACTGGAGAGCAGTAAATGAAAACAAATATCATAGATTCACGAGGCTCACGCAGAGACACAAAATTTCCTGGTTTTAAATTATTTATAAATTAGATTGAAGCAGGAAATTAAAGCCACTCCACTGGGTTGTTACCATCGACATCTGCAACAGTCAATTTGCGACATTGCGCAATAATTAGTCAACGTGTAAATTTTAGCATTAATAATTAGAGTGGTCAGGGAATGAAGAAATATTTCATAGGCATTTCAAAATTCGGGAAATTCATTTTTTCATTTTTTTTGGTGCTTTGTATAATTATTCGCCGGATAATTGCCAGACTTTTCGAATGGAATTTACTAATTCCAGTTGAAAGTTTGAAGTCTGAATAGTTTTATTTTTTTTTGTTATTTTGGGACGGAAAATCAATAGATTCATAATCAACCGGTATTATTTTATATATATATATAAATAATTATCTAGTTTTGAGATTGTTCCTATATCAATAGCCCTTAAAATTTTTTATTCTCATACCTCCCAATTCCTCCGTTTTTTCTTCAGGATACTATGCAGATGAAGAGGCAGGGTGTCAGCTATTCCACGTCTGCGACGGTAACTTTCTCGTCTCCTCGTTCCTCTGCCCAATCGGGTCAACATTCAGCCAGAAATTATTGACCTGCGACTGGTGGAACAAAGTGGACTGCTCGTCAACCCAAAGATACCACATAGCAAACCGGGACAGTTTACTCAGCGAAGTGGACGACGATGAGATTCTCCGCAAGGCCTACGAGATGACAAGCCTCCAAACATCCCACAAGGACATATCCATCGACTCAAGATCCAGAAATTCGATTCTAGAGTCCGCCCGTTTCATTAACGACCTGCAAACCAGTCCGAATCGTTACGGGGATTACACAGACGATCCCCCCCAGCCGCAGTACAAATACAGCTCGAGATACAACTCCGGAGACTATCGAGACCGAGGCCCTGGGTACCATTCAAAGTTGACCCATGAAAACCAACAGAATCCGAAGATAAAGGTCCACACAATCGGCCAGGACCACAAGAACGACGCGACCCCCCAAACCAGAGACTTCAGACCCTCCTACGCGCCAACAGTGCCAACTGTCACCACAACAACCAGAAGATTCTACTCTCCAACAGTTCCAACAACCTCCGCAAGACCCATGGCCCGTCCTCGCCACGACTTAGACTTCGAGAGTTCCGATCATCTCTACTCAGCCCGCGGTAAGACAGCCGAACCCTCGATAATTCCAGCAACTCGACCAACAATTGACACCACAACCTCAGTCGTCGTCGAAGTCCCTCCAACTCTCACCGGTACATATCAGTCAAAAATCGACGACACATCACCCCAAGGTCAATCCTTCCTAAACACCGAAAGTGTCACTCAAGTAACCATGGACAAAGCCCAAGTCGTAACCCAATTCTCAGCCATTGAATTTCAATCCGTGTACTCCGGTGAGAATTACACATTCCAAATTGATGTGGACAATCAGAATGTTCCGAAAAAAATTGTCCCACCTGAGATTCCATCGACCAACATAATTCCACCATTCTTCTACTACTCCAACGTAGACCAGCACAAGTCAGCCTCTGCTAGTAGACCCCAAGGAAGTAACTCCACTTTGTCCAACCAATTCATCATAAATGTCCCAGCCACTGATGTTATTTCGCCAGTCTTCAATGATTTCACCAATGAAACGAGGAAGAATTACGTGGATAATCAGCTGGTAATTTCACCGGAAAAAATAAACGCACCCCGCACCGAAATCACTAATGCATCTGGAGCCGAGGAGAACATACCTTTCGGTGAATTGATCCCTCCGCTTTCGAGGTTATTCCTTCCACCATTCGACGATTTCCAACTAGAGAATTATACGAATACAATTCCCAACGATTTGCAAGGACGTCTGGATGAAAACAGTGAGCCAAATGGCGAGGCGAGACCTCGTGATTCAACCGAGGGTGAGAGTTCACCGTTTGAGGTGTCTCTTTCCGTGAAAGGTAACGAGGAGTTCAACCCTCGGGGTGCATTAATCAGGAGTTTGATCGCTCAGCATGAAGCGGGTGACATTCGAGACATTGAGATTGAGAAATCTGAGAGAGCAGCAGAACCTTTGAGTGACCTTCAGAATAATTCAACGGGTGACTCGAGCGCCGCTGGTGATGCTTCGAGAGCTCAGATCATTAATTACGCGGTACTCAATAAGCTGCAGGAGATTCGTCCCCTGGGGTCATTGACGGATCTGCTGAATGCAGATCATCTGCCAAGGCCGTTCTCCCTGGATGGTCGTAAGGAAGTCGATAAAGGTTCGTTGGGAGGAGCTGAAGTTGGTGAGAAAAAATTGGGTAAGAGTCCGGTGCAGAAGAAAAATCCCCACGAGGGAGTGGAGATTAGCAAAAAGGAGGAGATTCCTGCAACGAAGAGTGATACCCCACTGAAACTTGATCTTCCTCGTGTGGACCGAACAAATGACTTCAAAAATGAGAAGCTGGAAGATTTGGAGGAACAAGTGACTGGAGGCACAGGAGAACTATCCGGCAAAGATCAACATAGCACTGAGTTCATACCCTCCATAGGATTCTCCCTCAACACAGCTGAGGAACGTAAGGAGTTCACTGAAGCCGTGATCCGAGGGCTCTTCACTGACCTTTCAATTCCTAATGTAAATAGAAGTACAGAGAGAAGTACCGATAGTTCCGAGAGTTAATGATTTATATTGTAAGATTTTTGCATAGTCACTTAAGATAGAAGACACTTCAGATTATGTATAAATAGCTATCTTTGATTTAATAAATTTGTATTTTTGCTGTATCGTTGAGTAATCATTATAATCCCACGCGAAAGAAAGTCAATACGAATAGCTAATTTCGTGGTCGACGAAATTCGATTGGAATTCGAGTCAAAGTTTCGCAACTCTTGCTTTTTTTTCTGAAGAAATGATTAATAGAAATTATTCTGTAAAAATATAATCATTAGAATCTCATTTTCATCGTACAATTTATTCAATCTAATTATGGCGTCAGTCATAGCCGGGGAAAATTGTAAAAAACCTAAGGCAATTTCAATTTACGAGTTTAAATGTCATAATAAAAACAACAAAACCTATTTCTATTGAGCCTTTTCTGCAGAGAAAAATTGTAGGAACATTTTTCAATGTTTCCGTAAAATTGTTGAATTGTAAAAAAAATAATTACATTATTTTGCCAATTGCGTTGGATCTCTTTATGAAATTAAATCGAACGTACCGAGGGAGTTTCTCTCCATGACAATACCATGGCAACACTCGATGCTAATTCTGAATACTTAACAGGACTTAACCATGCTTTACACCTGGGAACAGTGAAATAAAGATGGAGATTATTTTTTAAGTGCCAGTACTTGAGGCTAGTAGTAGTTTTAGCTTGAATAAGAGAATGGACAAAGACGCGGAACTTGGCAGCAGTGATGCTAATGATGGCGAGCATCAGGAGGGACTCCTGGATACTCCAGGGAGTTCTAAGATAGTATTGTCCCCTTCAATGACCATGGACTACCGGTGAAACTCGTTTTACGATACTGCGTTCATGCTTGAGAATTGCTAATGAATTATACATTTTAATTTCAGAATTTTATGGATCAGGGATAAAGCCATCAAATTCCTCGGTCTCAATGACGAGCACAAGATATTATTCGACAATTTGATTAATGTGAGTGCGTTCAAATGATCAATATGAATATTTCTCGGATGACTTATGACTATTTTTAATCTCAGGAGAATAATCGATATTACGAGGACAAACTGTACAACTTTCTAATTCTCGATTTGTACGATACCACGGATTTGGAAAAGAAGTTGATATTATTTTACAAAACGTACAGAAGCGAAGTGGTGCAGGAAGAGATTTCAGTGTGGGAAGAAAGTGAGTAATTTCCCTCAGTGGAGTTATTACGGTGAAGATAGTTTTAAATTTGACTTTAAACTCGAGCTGTACAGGTCGCAAAATAACCGCTGTGGGATCGTTCTCGGCTAAGGGCCGACCTCAACGATTAACTAAAAGTGCTCCTGGTAAAAGTGAAATGGAAATTATTTGCATGATACTTCCTTATGGCGATTTTCTTGGTGGAAAGTATCTCTAAAAAATATCTTTACGTTTACTCGTTTATATTCTAATCCGAAGAATGATTTATGGTTTTCCTAGTTCAATTTTTCATTCACTTATCGGGGTACATAATATACTTTCAAATGATATTACATGTGAGGTATTCCATCGCAACTTCGTTCAATATTTTTTTCAATTGCGCTCCCCGATGTACAACGCACTCTGATTTCTTTGATAAATTTAGTTTTTTCAGGATTCATTTTTGGACGAAATTCGTAAGAGATTTTTAATTTAAAAAAATCACGAAATTTTCGGAATGGACTTTTGTTAATTAACATGATTTGCCCTGATGGGATTCGCATTGAATGTCATAATAATCGAATTATGAAAAATGTGGAAAGTTTTGTTGCATTAGCAAAAAATATTTCCCATTAGGTGAGCCAAATAATTTTCGTTTATTCATATAAAAACATACCCGCTGAAACCAATTAAAAATTGTCGTCGAACCAGTTGTTTGAAAAGATATTCTAGAGATATTTCATATTAAGAAAATCAACCATTCGCACTGTGACTTTTTAACAATTTGATTTGTATTCCTAGAACTATTTTTTGGTGATTCTTTTTTTTTTCAATTTTTAACTGCAAACCCTTTTAGATTTACTTAGAATTGCTTAATCGACCCATATCCCATCGAACGATTTTCGCCATAATTTTTCTGTAATTAGGAAAAGTCGAGAAGTTCGAGGATGAGAAGAAAAAGGAGAAGAAGCCAAAGAAGTCAAAGAAAGAGAAAAAGGAGGACAAAAGTGAATTGAGCGACATAGACACCGGATCAATATTCACTGGAGTCTCAACCCACGTGCCCTCGGGAACTGAGGAAGAAGGTGGTGAGGACGGAGAGAGTTTCGCACCCAACGAAGATGAAGCGGGGCAATCTACCCAGAGCTTACCTAAAACCAAAGAGAAGACGAAAAGCGTTGGAACTCGTACATTTCAGTCCCATTCATTAACCATATTCAGCCGCTTGACATAAGACCGCAATACACATGAATATAATTTTCCAGTGGGAGGTGTACCTTTTGTTCCACCACCTGGTGAAGAGGACAAATACATACTGACAAAGGTGGGAATAATTTCTATTGAAGATTTAAGATACTCCAAATATGGGTAAGGACAATAACAATTGAAGATGATTGGCAGAAAGTCGTGGACAAGGTCGTCCAAATACCGGTGATTCACATGCTGTGTGGTGAAATAGACCCAGATAATAAAGAACTCCATGACGCAACACTTTTCTATTTCCTACGAACCAAAGACCGAGGCATCCCAGCTTTCGACACATGGCAGGCCTGTCACGAACAGATTACCGAGTACATGATTGTTGGATCCCTCCATGGACAGTTTCTACAGTCAATGAATAATATTCTTGTGCATGTACGTCATCCATACACTGTCTAAATCCACTAAATCAGAACAACTACAATGAAATTGTGAAGTATGGGCCCCTGGGCATAAATTTCAGACTTCTTTCGTGCCTAATAGTTACCAAATGAATATATTCTCCTTCATCATATCATTCATCCAATAATTATTGCATGTGAACAGAATATTTCTGATAAAATCGTTGATCCACTGGCAAACACCAGTGGATCAGGTGCAATTTTTTAAAGGAAAAATCTGGTGATGAAGGAATACTCAAAAGTATGAGAAAAAATCGAACCGAGCTTGCACAATGCCAAGATTCTGAAGGAAAAATGTTGAATCCTATGAATGCTAATCAATGATGCACCTCTCATTTCTCATTAAAAGGTGTTCAAACCTCTCATCGAGAGACAATATCGCGGTGCAGCTGCTGCGCAACGACTAATCAGTGGCACACACGCTAGTACAAAAAGCGATAGCATTGGAAAAGCCCATACGACATTAACAAGCGTCATGGAGTCGCAGGTATCAATTAAATTTTTTCCAATTTTTCTCATGACATAAAATCCCGAAGTCACTGCAATTTTCCTCCTCGCAATAATCGAGTCTTGCAAACGCGTAGACCTACTCATCATCTTCCATTAACATTCAAAGTGTGTTGATTAGTGATGACTGTTTGTTGCATATGAATGACTAATTATCGGCTCCATTAGGCCTCAGCTCTCACTCGGCCTTCCCACTACCAGAGGATGTCCGTTGCAGTTGGAAAGATTGAAAATGCCCGAGGACTGTCGCCACTCGATGGGAGAGATTTGACGACTGTCCAGACGCCGTCGGAGTTGGGAAAAGGCACTTTTAAGAATGTTCTGCCCCTATTGCAATATTTTTTTCTATTTTTTTAGAGTTGGATTTAAAGTTACGAATACAGTATATGAATTCAATTGTTGTTTATTGACTCGTCTAGTCTAGTCATCACCATACCTTCATTTTTCTGGGAGGGCCTGGGGAAATTTCTAAGTCACGATTGAAATGGGTTTTTCCATACGTTGAACAAATTGTGGGTTATTTATTTTCAGTTCAGTTCGGTTAAAATTGTTTTCAAAATATGTAGAGAACACGAATCATTTTTATCATTTTTATTAAAAAAAATCTACCTTTCTGAAGGTACAACGAAAACGAAAAGTCCCAGTCGATGTCCCTATTTCCACTTTTTTTTGATATTTTTTTAGAATTCGAAACAAAGTTTTCAAATTGAATTGTTGTTTATTAATTACCGAAGTTTCATCGTCATCCTCAGTTTTGCGAGAGGGTCTGGAGAATATTCGGAGTCACAGAGTATTGAAATAACAATTAAAAGATTATGCATCAAAGAAATTATTTGTTGTTGATTTTCCGTTCAATTTGTTTCAAATTATTTCAAACTTCATGGATAAAGACAACTAGGAATCATTTCGTTTTAATAAAAAAATCTACTGTTCTCTATGCTACAATTACAAAGGAAACTCAATAAGGTCATCACTTCCAATTCTCTTTAATACTCCCATAGAAAAAAAATACATTGCATTTTTACAACAGGTGGGAAACCCATAGTCGGCGCGAAGCAATCAACGTTGGAATCATTGACCTCCGAAGGTGCTAAAGTGTCTGAAGAAAAACCAAAAGAACCAGAAATGGAGCAAACGAAAAGAGAAATGCTGGAGTACTTGGAGAAACTCACCAAAGTTGTTCAGTGGACATTGGAACACGTGGAGGGAGATTTTTTATTAAATATTCCAAAACTGTCCGAGATTGTTGGCTCTGAAACGCCAGATTCTTCGGTACTGGAGAAAAAGACTATTAATGAGTTAGAGGAAGTGGTCATGGCTTGGGGTGGGCACATTCAGAAATCCATAAAGACATTTTTGGCAAAAGTACCCGATAAGAAGGGACCAATTGCTGAGTACGAGTACTGGCACGAACGGGAGACAGAAATGTCATTACTCGTTGAGCAATTGAGAACACCAGCTGTGAAAAATATTATTTCGATATTGGAGAGTGTAGAATCGCCGATACCTTCTGCCTTCAGCTACTCTGAGATCGAATTATTTGGCTATTACTCCCAAGCTAGAGATAATTCCAGATTTTTGAGCACTGTTTTGAGGCATTTTAAGGTGAGAGAATTTTTCCTCCATCTCGTGTCATCCAATTGTCTTTCAGAATTTATTAATGACCCACGATTTTTTTCCTCCAGCTGATCACTGAGACTGATGATTTCAAAACAATTGCTGAATCCATTCCATCACTCATGGAAGGACTGAAAATGATTTGGGTGCTTTCCAAGTACTACAGTTCTGAAGAGACAATGATTTTACTGTTGGATAGAATTTCGTGGCAACTGTGTCAAAATACTTCAAAAAATTTATCCGTCAGGGAGCTTTATCGGTATATTCCAAAAAACGCGAAGAATACTTTATCAGTATAACTCTATTAAATTAAAAATTCAAATTCATATGTAATAATTAAATTTAAATTATCAAATATTTTCATCTTTGAGAATTGATATTTTCCACAAAATTATTTGATTGCATGTAAGCGTAACGCATTCATGATGTAACATGATAATATTCATAAATGAGAATTTATTTGAGTCCCATAAAAAGCAATCACTCCGAGTTTTGAGGCGATTCAAAATGATTTACTTCACCTGAGAAAATGTGTTATACGCACTGGAAAATGTTTCTCTCCGTGTGTAGTTGTTAAAGATAATCTCGAATAATTCGATTTCACAGGAAACCGCTAGAAGAAATTCTAGAAAAAACTCTAGACGCTCACTTAATGATGAAGAGTTGGAAAGCATCGTATTTAAAAACTCGTCAAGATATTGAATACTCGGGCAAAGGAACTCGTTGGGAATTCGATCAGCAACGGCTCTTTAGCGAGACCGAGTACATCGCAAAAGTATGCGCTGACTTGAATAAAATAGCCAGTGTCCTCCAAGACTTTTACAATATCTTTGGAGCTGATCTGAAGTCAACGATCAATGATCCAGCTCAAATAGATACGATAATTAAACGAGTGGATGAATTAATGGATCCAGTTAAAAATGCTGACTTCAATATTTTCACGGAATTCAACAAAGAAAATTGGGATGCCACGATGGACTGGTTCTTTCTTGAAGTTTCCTACCTGGAGAATGATGCGAAGTTTTTTATCGACGAATGCTTCATGGAGCTCATTAGTGCGGAACAGGCGCTGCAGGTTTTGTTGAAGTTTAAGAACATGAAGACCAGGGATGCCATTCAGAAGCAGTTACTCACGAAGTTCGATATTATTATGCAGCAATTTTGTAAAGAAATTAACGAAGTCGAGGAGATATTCAATCAAGGTAAAAAGGGAGACAGAATTTTTTTTGTTTTGCGACGTAAATTTCTCGTTCTGTCAATATAATTGCGTTTTACTTAACTCCCTTCATCGGAAATGATTTTAAATTTCCAAAGTAATTACTAAAGCTGTATATTTATTTTTACTTACCTGGTTTTTCTACGATTTGGTTAAATCGTCTTTTTCTTTGCCCTTTCAAAATAAAAATTTTAATCGGCTGCTGCAGGACGCACGTCGTTTTTTAATTACAAAATAAAACAAAATTACAATTGATCTTGTTTTATTGTATAACTCTCCGGATTTCTTCAGGAAAAAGGGATCCACCTTTGCTGCGATACCATCCTCCAAATGCTGGAGCAATCTTCTGGGAGAGACAATTGTTTCACCGATTGCGCAAGCCGATTTTGATTTTTCAAAATGTGGAAGAAATAAAAGGGAGTCATTTGAAAGCCATGACGTTCAGTCGATACTTGGAGATCGCGAAAAAGATGAAAGAGTACGAAGAAATGAAATTTAATTCTTGGATAGACAGAGCCCATACGATCGTTGTTCAGACTATGAAGAAGAATGTACTGAAGATGGTTCCGGTTTCTGATGAAAAGAGTGAGATACAATTGAAAAATCATTTACTAGAGAAATAGTGCAGAATAATTGTCGGCTTTTCAATGCCCGAACTGCTCCCAAAAAAGATTTTAAAATTCTATCGGAATTCGTATATTCTAAGGATTTCCGGAGATATTGCAAAAAATGAAAGCTATGAAATTAATGACAAAAGAAAAAGCTAAAGTTTCAAAATAATATTTGCATTAAACCTTTTCAATTGACTCATTAGTTGATTTATATTTTCAGTGTTGGAGGCTCAAATAATCGGCAAGATCTTAGGCAAAAAAGACAAAATTAAAGAATCCAAAAACTCCTCAATCTCAGCTTCGAAAAGTACAAACGTCGATTCCCTCTCCAAGACAAGATCCGAGGGAAAATTCGTCCAGAGTAGTCGACTCCCACGCATGTCCACAATTTCGTCACCTCCAGATAGACCCCAGCACGCAACGAAGGTCACCTGGATGGAGATGATGGATGGGAAGATAATGATAGAAAATCAATTACGGTTCGAAGTGAACTTCGATTGGGAAGTGTTTGAGATAATACATGAGGCAGAATTACTCGAGTATCTCGGATATGCTTTGCCAGAACCTGTTAGAGATGTGGGAATCCAGAAGGATAGATTGAGGGGCGATATTGAAAGTGCACAGACAATGATTGACGAGTACAACGAAATTATCAATAAATTGGATAATGCAGATGTGAGAATGAGCACCAAATACGTTATCCCGTGATAAATTATTTGTTCCCCAAACTGTCATTGATCGGCAACTTAAAAAATTTCGCACAAAAACTGGCTTTTCAAATTGACGTGTTCAAAAAACGATAATAATTTCAGAATAACTTAATCTCAAAATTCCCGAAAAAATTTTTCATAAAAAACATTGTCCGTTTGTGACAAAAACTGGGTTGAACCGATCCGTTTCACTTGCATTATTAACATTTTTTTTACACGTAAGACTCACTTAAAAATTCTGGCGTTTCCCTCAGTCTAAGGTTGAACGATTTTTCATCAGGTAAATCTACTGAAGAATGCAATCCAACAAATCGAAAAGCGAATCCAACCCGGCGTGACCCGACTGAACTGGTACACTTTAGGCATTTCTGATTATGCAGAAGAATCCAAGAAACTCCTGAAGAATTTAACATCAATCGTTGGTCAAGTGAATCAAATGAAACTAAATCTGGATCGTCAGATAGAGAACGAAATCAGCTGTTACAACTTATTCACCACCACAAAAGATCCAAACGATCCCGACTACGAGTTAAGCACATGTAAGACCTACTTTCTGGATATTGAATTGAAAAGAACTGAGCTGGTCGCCTCGATGTTGCGAGTATACGACTCCATCAGTCCCATGCTTATCAAATTAGAGAGTCTTGTTGAGGGAACATCAACAGGAAGAAGTGCAGCCATGCAGCAGTTCTACGAGAGATACGAGCAAAAACTTTTCACTGCATTCATCACGTGTTTCGTGAGAAACTTGGAAGTGCTTAATAATTTACTTTCCGGCGATAAAGCTATCTTCCAAGTGGATGCAATCTTGCTAGCATCTGAAGTGGTTCTGCGGCCTTCACCCAGTGAAATTTATTCGATAATTCTTCATGACGTTAAGGATTTACTTGAGAGATGTAAAATATTCCCGAGGTGGATGCTGGGTACCTGCCATCAGTGTAAACCAATTAAACAGGAGATCGCTGACGAGCCTACGGTGTTCAGTTTTTTTGAGGACGTCATGAATATTCAGGTACATCTTCACTCAGTCCAGACATTATATAAAAAATATGAATCACGGCAAGCTCGTCGAGAGAAATTTCTTCCAAAAAATTAAACTATCAATTGGGAAAAAAATTCTAATTTATTATTACCATTAACTATATTCTTTCGCGAAAATAATAATCAGAAAAATAAGAATCAATGAGGAGTTCATTGTTTCCATGCATAGCAGGTCAGACTAAATTTCTGTATTCGTGTCTTTCAGATTATTAACGACAGAGTCACAGCCGTCCAGGAGACAAGCCACAAATTAGCCACTGATTGCTGGAGATACCTCCAAAGGTGGAAAAAATATGGAAATCTTTGGAGATTCGACAAGATCCAGCTGTGCGAGACTTTTGCATCGACAAACCCGACTCTCGTCCAGTACGACGAGAAGTTTACGTTCTATGGAACAGTGATTGAAGAAATTGATGATATGTTATCATACGCCAGCGTTACCAGCATTAGAATCAATCTATCACCTCTTCTCCAGAGTATCAAGGATCATGCCCAACAGTGGAAACAAGATTTAGGGAATTATCTTCTCTTGGAAACTCAGCAGTCCATGAACAACTTGAAGACGAAAATTAAAAAATTCCGCACGGATATTGAATTGGTTGTCAGTGGGCTGGAGAAATTCAAAACTGTTATGCAAGCCATTGCCAATGTCAAGAGGATGGGGGTGCAAGCGGAGGTGCAGTACCACGAGTATCAGGAGACATTCAGAACTTTGAAAATGCATGAGATACAGTATCCGATTGAGGATGAAGTGGAGGCCCATAAGATCCAGCAGGACTGGGAGTCTCTGTATCTTGGAGCTTTGTACAGACTGACGACTCTGGAGAGCACCAAGGACCAGTTCTGCCAAATGACGCAGGATCAGATTGAGGACTTCAGGAGAGAATGCATCAGGTTTGCTGAACATTTTGAGAAAACGGGGCCTGGGAGTTTTGGAGATGATCTGGATGCTGGAATGAGGATAATGCCGGTAATTCATTCAGTTATAAAGTGGTTAAATGTGATATAAAAGAAGATCATTGCGAGACAAATATTTTTTGTCTGAAAGAAAATAGTATATTGCCGGACGGACTTTATGGGGTTTTTTGCTCGCGTGGCGTTTGGCAAACCGAGCCGAAGGCGTGGCCAACCACGCGAGCCAAAAAACCCTTAAGGTACCGTCCGGCATGATATTTTGCCGTAGTGATTTTAGAGTTTCCGAGTTCGGGAAGTATGTAATACCAATTCCCGGGCGAGAAAGCTCTAGAAGTAGTACGGCAAAATCTCTGATTTCTCTTTAGCCCAATTTCCTTTCCCATTCAACCACACTTGCCCTTTTCAGGAGTTTGGAAAACTTCTTAGCGAATTGGAAGCACGACGGCTGGACCTGGTCAACGCTGAAGTTATCTTCGACCTCGAGCCGGCGGACTATTCTGCCTTCATTAAAGTGAAAGAGGACTACGAGGGTATGGAGATGATTTTCGCCCTGTACAAGACCCAGAAGAGCGCAAGGGACATCTGGTCGAAGACACTCTGGGCGAATTTGAACCCGCAACAGCTCATCGACGGGATGGAGCAGTACATCAAAGAATTTCGCAGGCTACCGAAGCCAGTGAGAAAATTGAGTGTTGGCCAGGCGCTTGAGGCGAGCATGAAAGCGTTTAGGAATTCAGTACCACTGTTTGTTGAACTCAAGAATGAAGCCATGCGTGAGAGACATTGGCAAGAGCTCATGGACAAAACTGGACAGTATTTCGATATGACACCCGAAAGGTGCGGGGATTCGTAGTGAACATGTAACTTTAGTGATACTTTAATTTTAAGTTGTTGATAATTTTTAAGTAATTACATATTTTTAAGCTGCATTCGCTGAAAAGAATTGTCCATGTTTTAGATGGATAATGTTTACAGCATTTCTCAACTGCGCAAAAAATGGAATACATGTGCTACCTAGTTTACGACATAATAAATAAGGAAATGAGAGCGTCTGCTTGTGAGGTAACGCCGAGCGGAGACCCACGAGCTCGATTGTTATATCTTTTGAGAAAACAGTTCTTACAGTCAAGGGATAACAGAATACCAACATTTTTTTCCAAATTTATGCACAAATTGTTCACACACAGTTGTAAATATTTAGTCATCATGGCACATCAATCTTCATCAGCACCTTCTGAAGCTGAATGTGCTCTGATTTTTCTTTTCAATGTTAAGACTTTCTAGTGAATTTTAAGCGACAAAAAATTACTAAAATTTCTACAGAGTTGCCAGATCTTTTGGAGTGTTTTATATTTGCAGAAATATTCACGATAGTTATCGCACTAATACAAAATATCGATTAATGCTTACTCTGAGGAATAATCATGGAAGGGTGAGAAATAGATTTTTATATTATCCATGTCTTTAGATATATAAAAAAAATTGAAAAGCATTTTCTCGAGGAAACTTCCCTAGTCACAAAAAATGTTTATTTACATAATTTTTTCTCAAAGAAAAATATCAAAGACTTGACATTTTAAAAAATCTACAAAACCTTGACCTTCGTCTTTACTACTGCCCCAATATTCATATTGGCTCCCATTAATTCAGATTCACATTGGAGAACATGTTCGCCATGGACTTGGCAAAGTTCCAGGACATCGCCAATGTAATCGTAACAAATGCAGTGAAAGAATTGGCGATCGAGCGAGGTGTCAAAGACATCTCCGACTCCTGGAATACAATGGAATTCACAGTTACCAAGCACTTCAAAGGTACAGTCACCACCCTTTAATGAATTTCCAGCCGGAAATGAATCGAACAACAATTAAATTTCAGGCTCTGAAGACCGAGGCTTCATCCTGGGTCCAGTGGACGAGCTGAATCAAATGTTAGAGGACAACACAATGAACCTACAGAGCATGGCAGCCTCCCAATTCATCGGGCCCTTCCTGGGAACAGTTCAGAAATGGGAGAAGTCGTTACAGACAATTACCGAAGTTGTAGAAGCCTGGATGGAGTTGCAGAGACGTTGGCTCTACCTAGAGGGAATTTTCGTGGGTGGAGACATCAGGAGTCAGCTGCCTGCTGAGGCCCGAAAATTCGATGACATTGATAATGCCTTCAGGAAGCACATGATGGACACAGCGAAACGACTAAATGTCTACGAATGCTGCATGATTCCTGGCAGAAGAGATACTTTTCTAGCTCTTATTGACGGCCTGGAGAGGTGCCAGAAATCATTGACAGAGTACCTGAACAGCAAGCGAATGATCTTCCCTCGATTTAACTTCTTGAGCGATGAAGAACTCCTGGGAATCCTAGGAAGCACTGATCCAGAAGCTATTCAGGAGCACATCGGAAAGATGTTCGATAATTTGGATAAACTCAGACTCGAGAAGGAGCCATTGGGGGATGACGAGGAGAGAACTGTTGCCACAGCTCTCATTTCCTGTGAAAACGAGATAATGGAGTTCAGGGAGAAGGTTCTCGCTGAGGGCAAGATCGAGGAGTGGATGGTGCATGCGCTAGAAGAGATGAGACGATCCAATAGATATCTGACGAAGAAGGCAGTCTACAATTACGGAACGGAGAACAGACCTAGAACCAAATGGATCCTGGATTTTCAGGGGATGATGATTCTCGTGGCTAATCAGATCTGGTGGACTGCAGAAGTCGAGAATGTCTTCAAGAAAATCAAGGATGGTTCCAAACGAGCAATGAAAGAGTATCTCCAGCAGCTGAACAATCAGTTGGATGAAGTTGTGACTCTGATGGGAGGACACGACCTGACGAATAACGATCGCAAGAAATTGGATACTGTGTTGACGGTTGACGTTCATATTCGGGATATCATTGACGGCTTCGTCAGGGATAGTATCATGAATGCCATGGAGTTCGAGTGGGAGAGTCAACTGAAATTCTACTGGGTCCATGATCTGGACAATGTGTGGGTCAATCAGTGCACAGGGAGATTTGAGTATGGATACGAGTATATGGGGCTGAACGGGAGACTTGTGATTACGCCATTGACTGATAGAATTTACTTGACAATTACTCAGGCGCTTTCTATGCATTTGGGTGGTGCGCCTGCAGGTAAGATTCATTCATTCATCTGTAGCTTACTCTTTTGCTATAGCCATGATTTATTAATGAGCATTGAATTGGGGAAATCAAAATAATTGGTTGCTTTTGTTCTTTGTAATTAAAAATTCTGTTCCTCAGGTCCTGCGGGGACGGGAAAAACAGAAACAACGAAGGACTTGGCGAAAGCCCTGGGATTATTATGTATTGTCACCAACTGCGGTGAAGGCATGGATTATGTAGCCATTGGGAAGACATTAGGAGGACTGGCGCAGTGCGGAGCTTGGGGATGTTTCGATGAATTCAACCGAATTGATGTTTCTGTCCTCTCCGTCATATCAACGCAACTGCAAACTATTCGATCGGCTCTTCAAGCCAAATCTGCTCGATTTATGGTATTACTTCAAACCTCCTATTGTTTCATACAAACTCTCTTTATTATTCACATCTCTCAATTGACTGACAACACCCATTTGTCGTTAAATATCTTCTTCGTTGACCTCAAATTACATTATCCTGGGAAAATTTTCCTCGTCTGAATTGATTTCGAAGATATTTATCAGAAAACGGATTCAATTAGATCGATTCGATTTAGAATTGAATGGATCTAAAGCGGGTATAATTGAAGAAAGAATAATTAGGGATGCAAAATTGCGTACACGAACCTAATTGTCATTATCTGTTCAAGTTTGAAGGCCAAGATATCGTATTGGACCGGAAAGTTGGTATTTTTATAACAATGAATCCAGGATACGCCGGGCGAACTGAGCTCCCAGAATCCGTGAAAGCTTTATTCAGACCCGTTGTATGCATAGTTCCCGATAACGAGCTGATCTGTCAAATTAAACTATTCAGCGCTGGATTTTTGACTGCAAAAGTCCTTGCCAAGAAGATGACCGTACTCTACACCCTTGCCAAGGAACAATTGAGCAAACAAACTCACTATGACTTCGGTCTTCGGGCTCTCAAGTCCGTTCTGAATATGGCGGGACAGTTGAAGAGAACTTCCATGGATCTTCCTGAGGATGTTGTACTCATGCGAGCATTGAGGGACATGAATCTTCCGAAATTCATCTTTGATGATGTTCCGCTTTTTCTAGGATTGATTATGGACTTATTCCCAGGGCTGGACTGCCCTCGCGTTGGTTATCCCGATTTTAATGAGGCCGTAGAAAGAGTGTTGCGGGAAGTTGGGTGTATTGTACTGCCACAGCAAGTTGATAAAGTTGTTCAACTGTACGAAGTTATGATGACGAGACACTCTACGATGGTGGTGGGACCAACTGGTGGAGGCAAGACTGTTGTTATAGAAACGCTGTGCAAGTCTCAGACTTTGCTGGGGAAACCAACCAAATTATATGTTTTGAATCCAAAGGTAAGTATCATGATATCAAGGCGAAAAAGAATTCTTTCCATTAAAGTTTTCGATAAATATATTTCATCCACATTTTTTGGTCTCATCTTCAAAAGTACTTCAGAAATCACTTGAAAAGAAGACACTTCGTCTTTCAGGATCCTTTCAGAATCGATTTCCTGCACAAAAGAATGTGATATTCTGTAAGATGTCACCAGCGAATTTAGTCATTGAGGGACGACGCTGGACAATTTGTCCACGTTAACAATAAATTGTATGAAATCTGGCATTGAGGGGAATCATATCTAGATCCTCACTTTAATAACCCCCCTCTTCAATGTCTCCCCTCAAGTTCACTATATCTTATCCTTTCTATGTAGGATTAACTATGAAAATTGTTTGAGATATTTGTTTTCAATGAAGAATATTAATCCGATTTTCAATTCGTCTATCTCTACAGGCTTGCACTGTAATTGAACTGTACGGAATCCTGGATCCTGTGACTAGAGATTGGACAGACGGCCTCCTCAGCAGTATTTTCCGCGAAATAAACAAACCCCTCGATTCATCAAAGGACGAGCGAAGATACATCCTCTTCGACGGCGATGTCGATGCCCTCTGGATCGAAAACATGAACTCAGTGATGGATGATAATAAGATCCTCACTCTCGCTAATCAAGAAAGAATCAAACTTCAGAACTACTGCAGCCTCCTCTTTGAAGTCGGAGACCTCCAGTACGCCTCTCCTGCGACAGTCTCTCGAGCGGGTATGGTCTACGTCGATCCCAAGAATCTTGGCTACCAACCATACCTAGACAGATGGATAAATAGCAGGAATGAATCTGAGCAAGCAATCTTTCGTGAACTATCTGAAAAGTATATCGAAGGTGCGATGAAGCTAATCTTCGAAGCAATGTTTGGCCTGCAACCAGTGACTCCATTGAAAATGATCATCCCCCAGACGGCCTTGAACATGATCTCTCAACTCTGTCACATAATCAATGGTCTTTCTAACCAGCAATCTAACGAGGAGACCACCCCCAGACCGAAAGAGGCGTCAATCGGTGAAGATGATGACAACGTAACCGAAACATTGACTGAGCATAAGGAAATCCTTGAAGCCATCTTCATCCAATCCTGCTATTGCTCGCTAGGTGCAACTCTCATCGCAGAAAGCAGACCACAGTTCGACGAGTTTATGAAAAAGACGGCGGGACTGATGATGATAGAAGACACGCCAGACAAATTAGCAACAGTTCGCTACATCCCCATCACATACTCATCTCTTTACGATTACGTCCTAGATGTTACCGAGAAAGTCTGGAGACCCTGGAAGGCACTGATCCCTCGCTACATCCACGACAGAACCAAGAAGTTCAGTGAAATCCTCATCCCAACGATTGATACCATGAGGACTACATGGTTTGTCCGTCTAATGAATCATCTGAAGAGGCCAGTGCTGCTGGTTGGAGAAACGGGTACATCTAAGACAGCTGTCATCCATGAATTCTTGAGAAGTCTGGACTCCGAGACATTTCAGAAGCTCCTTATCAATTTTTCATCGCGAACGACTTCGCTGGACGTTCAACGTAACATAGAATCTGTCGTGGAGAAGAGAACGAAAGACGTTTACGGTCCGCCTCCTGGAAAACAGTTGACCGTTTTCATAGATGACATGAATATGCCACTGGTCGATACTTACGGCACGCAACAACCGATTGCTCTTCTCAAGCTTCTCTTGGAGAGGGGTGGATTCTACGACAGGACAAAGGATCTCAATTGGAAGAATATCAAGGACATTTGTTATCTAGCAGCAATGGGAAAAACCGGCGGTGGGAGGAACGAAGTTGATCCGAGGTTCATCTCCATGTTTACGGTGTACAACGTTACCCTGCCCAGCGAAGAGACCCTGAACTACATCTACACGAGTATTCTGAGTGGCCATCTCGAGATTTTCCCAGAGGAGGTGCAAGGAATTGCTGTTACCCTAGTAGAATTGACGCATGATCTATATAAGATCGTGATGACAGAGTTACCACCGACACCCTCGAAGTTCCACTACATCTTCAATATGAGGGACCTCTCGAGGATTTCCGCAGGCTTACTCCAGAGTGCTGTTGAGTATTTCCCCACTGTCCAGCAGTTCGCGAGACTCTGGAGAAATGAGTTCACGCGAGTTATTTGCGATCGCCTGATCAACGATGAGGATCAGGCTCTGGTCCGTGGTCATTTGGAGGCAAAAGTTAAGGCTGTGGAGTTATGGGAGGATGACCAAGAAATTATTGATTATATTTTACGCGATCCTCTCTTATTCGGAGACTTCAGGAACGCTTGTAGTGAGGAAGATCCTCGCTTCTACGAAGACGTGCTTGACTACGAAGCAGTTTACAGTCTCTTCATGGAAATCCTGGAGGAATACAATGAAAAGAATTCCAAAATGAATGTTGTCCTGTTCAATGACGCTTTGGAACACTTGGTCCGTGTTCATCGTACCTTAAGAATGCATCGAGGACACATTCTCGTTGTAGGAATTGGCGGAAGTGGAAAGCAATCAGTGATAAGGTTAGCTTCTTTCGCCGCGAACTGCGAAATCTTCGAAATCTCTTTAGGAAGGAATTACAATGACCACAGCTTTAGAGAGGATATGAAAAAGCTTTACAATATTGTGGGCGTTGACGATAAGAGAATTGTCTTCCTCTTCACTGCAGCTCAAGTTGTTGACGAGAGTTTTCTGGAGACGGTGAATAACATGCTGATGACAGGAGTGGTACCGGCATTATTTTCGGATGAGGAGAAGGACTCAATAGTAAATACCTGCAGAGATCGAGCAAAGGAAGCTGGCTTCGGTATCACGAAAGAAAATGTTTGGAGTTTCTTCGAAAAGACTTGTGTCTCGAACATGAGAATAGCCTTATCGATGAGTCCAGCGGGAGACATCCTGAGATGCAGATGTCGAAGTTACCCTGGTCTTGTTAGCAGCACGACTGTCGACTGGATGTTCCCTTGGCCACAGCAAGCTCTTCATGCAGTGGCAAGTGTCGTTCTACGAGAGAATCCTCATGTTCCCGAGGAGCACCGTAAGAATATTATCCAACATGTAGTTCATGTTCATGAGTCCGTTGGTGAATACACAGCGGAATTCTTGACCAAGCTCAGAAGGAGAAACTACGTAACTCCGAAGCACTTCTTGGACTTCATCAATACGTACTTGAATCTTCTAGCTGAGAAGAAAAATTATATAGCTTCTCAGTGTGAAAGACTATCAGGTGGTATAAAAAAGATTGCTGAAGCTTCAGAAACCCTCGCTGAGCTGAATGAAATCCTGGCTATCCAGAGGATTAAAGTATCGAAACAAACGCATAATTGTGAAAAGCTACTCGGATCAATCCAAGAGAGCACAGATATTGCAATGGAGAAGAAAAAATTGAGCACTGAAAAGAGCGAAGAAATTGAGAGTCGAAAGGAGACAATCGCCACGGAATCAGCGGAGGCTAAGGCAGTTCTGGCTGCTGCCCAACCCGCCCTAGACGCCGCTAAAATAGCCCTCAATGAACTTGAAAAAAGTGACATCACCGAAATCAGATCTTTCGCCACTCCACCAGAACCCGTCCAAGTAGTTGGTGAGTGTATTGCCATCATCAGAGGTGCGAAGGAGATTTCGTGGAAGACTGCAAAAGGATTAATGAGTGATCCCAGCTTCTTGAGAACTCTTCAGGAGATGGACGTTACCGAAATTACTTTAAAACAACAGCAAGCAGTCAAAGCTCAAATGAAAAAATCAGACAAATTAGATCAGATGGAGTCTATTAGCAGAGCTGGTTACGGTCTCTACAAATTTGTTCTTGCAGTCCTGGAATATTGCGCGGTATATCGTGAAGTCAAGCCCAAAATGGAAAAAGTGCAGGCATTGGAGGTAGAAGCGGAACGAGCCAAGAAGGCCCTAGAAAAAGAGCTGAAGGAACTTCAGAAAATCGAAAAGCAATTGAACGAATTGAACGCCAAGTATGAAATAGCGCTGGCTGATAGACTAGCCCTTCAGGAGGAGACAGATCTTCTGGAGCGACGTCTGATAGCTGCCGATAAATTGATCGGAGGATTATCTTCAGAGAACGTGCGATGGAAGGAAGAATTGGAAAACCTTCAGGCAGAGCTTGAACTGATAATAGGAAACAGTCTTCTGTCCGCAGGATTCTTATCTTACACAGGGCCATTCAGCTATGAGTTCAGAAATCAAATGGTTTATGACGACTGGCAGAACAGCATCCTCGAGAAAAATATTCCTCTATCTCAACCGTATCGAATAGAAACTCAATTAACCAACGACGTAGAGATCAGTGAATGGAACTCGGAAGGTTTGCCACCTGATGAGCTCTCAGTTCAGAATGGAATTCTCACATCTCGAGCTTTGAGAAGCTCTCTATGTATCGATCCCCAACAACAGGCAATAAACTGGTTGAAGAAGAAAGAGCAGAAGAAAAATCTCAAGATTCTAACATTCAACGATCTCGATTTCGTGAAGCAGGTGGAAATGGCTATCAAGTTTGGCTTTCCTGTTATCTTTCAGGATGTCGACTACATCGATCCTATCCTGGATAATGTTCTCATGAAAAATCTTCAGACCGTCGGAGGACGAACATTTGTAATGCTCGGCGACAAAGAAGTGGATTATGATCCCAAATTTCGTTTATATCTCATTACCAAACAGTCAAATCCAGTTTTCAACCCAGCGGTCTACTCGAAAGCCACAGTTATCAACTACATGGTAACATTGACCGGCTTGGAGGATCAATTACTATCTGTTGTTGTGAGAATTGAGAGACCGGACATTGAAGAACAACGTGAACTACTCATTGCTGAAACTAGTGAGAACAAGAGTCTTTTGCATCAACTCGAAGACAGTCTACTCCGAGAGATTTCCACGAACCAAGGAAATATGTTAGACAACATGGACCTCATCGAAACCCTAGAGAATACAAAAACAAGCGCGACGGAAGTCACGGAGAAGATTGCTCTAGCCGAAGTGACAGCTGAGGAAGTGAATAAATTACGAGATGGATATCGTCCTGCAGCCAAAAGAGGAGCAATCCTCTTCTTCGTCCTCGCCGATATGGCTGTTGTGAACTCGATGTATCAATACTCGCTCACTAGCTACTTGGAGATCTTCACCTATTCCTTGAAGAAGGCCTTACCAAATCACATTCTCGGACATCGACTCAAGAATATCATCAGTACGTTGACGAAGAATGTTTATGATTACGGCTGTACTGGGATCTTTGAAAAGCACAAACTTCTCTTCTCCTTTCAAATCTGCACCAAGATTGAGCTGAGCATTGGAAACATTACTCAGGCAGAGTTGGATTTCTTCATCAAAGGGAGTGTTGCTCTAGAGAAGACTCAGAGACCAAACCCTGCAGCATGGCTTCCATCAAACAACTGGGAGGACATCGTCAAGCTTACTACGGATTTCCCCGATCAATTCATGGAATTGTGCGATGATCTGAGAGGTGACATTGACGACTGGAGGGAGTGGTACGAGTCTGACGATCCAGAAGGCGAGGACTTTCCATCTGGATACTCCGTCAAACTCAATCCCTTCCAGAAGCTGATGCTACTTCGCTCTTTTCGAGTGGACAGAGTCTACTGCGGCCTCGTCAACTACATCTCGGAGACAATGGGAGAGGAATACATTGCCCCTCCGAACATCAGCTTCGATATGATCTACGACCAGAGCACCTGCACGATGCCCGTCGTATTCATCCTCAGTCCGGGATCTGATCCCAGTTCCGAGTTGATGAAATTGGCCGAAAGATACGGCTATGGAGGTGGCAAGTTCCAGTACCTGTCCCTTGGGCAAGGGCAGGAAAAGGCAGCTGTCCAACTTCTGGAGAATGCCACAGCCAGGGGACAATGGCTGATGCTACAAAACTGTCATCTACTTCTGAGTTTCACTCGAGAGTTGGAAAAGAGATTGGAAATCATTGGAAAACCTCATCCAGACTTCCGTCTCTGGATTACCACAGATCCAACTCCAAATTTCCCCATTGGTATTCTGCAGCAGTCATTGAAAGTAGTAACTGAACCGCCTAATGGTCTGAAGCTCAACCTTAGGAATACGTACTTCAGGATGCGGGGGCAGACGCTTGAGAACTGCGAGCACCCGATTTTCAAGAATTTGGTGTATGTGCTTGCGTTCTTCCATGCTGTAGTACAGGAGCGAAGAAAATACGATTATATCGGATGGAACATCAATTACGACTTTAACGAATCGGATTTCAATGTCTGCACTTCGATATTGGATACTTATTTGACAAAATCCTGGACGAGGAAGGAGGACAGGGTTCCCTGGAATAGTCTGAAGTATCTGATAGGTGAGGTTATGTACGGAGGGAGGATCATTGATAGCTATGACAGGAGGATCGCGAATACATACATGAACGAGTACTTTGGAGACTTTCTGTTTGATGAGTTCCAACCGTTCCACTTCTATCAGGATAACAATGTTGATTATGTGATACCACCGGCTGGCAATCGTGAATCGTACATCGAATTTATTGAGAATTTACCACTTGTTAATTCGCCGGAGGTCTTCGGTCTTCATCCCAACGCAGAGATTGGATACTTCACGAGGGCCACTAAGGATGTCTGGGCGAATCTGATTGAGTTGCAGCCGCAGACGGCCGTTAGCTCGACGGGCATCAGCAGAGATGATTTCATTGATAATCTGGCTCAAGATATTTTGGCTAAGATCCCTGTGGACTATGACTTGATCAAAGTTAAACGGAATTTCGGACTGGGCGTGACGCCAACGGCAATTGTCCTGTTTCAAGAACTAGAGAGGTTCAATAAATTACTTAGGAGGATGCGGATGACTTTATCCAATCTTAGGAAGGTAATATCTTCAAGGGGTATCTCTAGAATTTCTTCTGATTGGAAAATTCATTTCAGGCAATCGCTGGGGAGATTGGGATGGATTCAATTCTAGAGAGTGTCGGAAATGCACTTTATAATGGAACTTTACCCCATGAATGGGCGAAATTGGCACCACCAACTGTGAAAAATCTAGGAGGGTGGATGGAACAATTCGATAGGCGAATTGTTCAGTATACAAACTGGGTGAGTGCTAGAAAATATGTAATTATTGCTGCACTCTTCCAAAATTTTAACTTGTCTAATATTCTCTCTGATTTTTACATCAAAGAAGGGAATTCACAGACCGTTCCACGTTCTTGTGAGGTCATAGGAAACCATTGGATGGGATTTACAATGGGTAGGATAGTATATCCTCCCCATTATTTTCAATATAAAATTTATTAGCAATTTTTACTGAAAAAATGGATAGTCCAGACTTGGATTCGAACCCGAAACCTTCCGATTATACATCGGGTGCTCTCTCCGACTGAGCTATCCGTCTATCGACGATTCAAAGTTTTTTTAATTGCAGAAAATTCGATGTAAAATTCATACAAATATAAATTATAGTTAATTTATCCATCCGAAATTGGAGAAAAATCGGGTGGTAATGCAGGTCAATGTGTTGGAATTATAGGCTTATTGAAAAATTAATTTCGTTTTCAATGAAAATTTCAAGTCATCAAGAGTTGCTATCTCACTTTTCTGTCTCCAGGCTGGATGCAATGAGCCCGTAGTCATCTGGCTCTCAGGGCTCCACATCCCACAGACCTATCTAGCAGCTCTAGTACAGATGGCATGCAGGCGAAACAATTGGCCACTAGACAAATCGTTAACGTACACAGAAGTTTCGAAGTTTTCCAACGCTGACGAGGTTGAAGAGAGACCCGACCAGGTAAAGACTCCTTAAATTGAAAAATGAAGATCGCGAGGTATTGACTCTTTATCATGTAAAATATTCCAATCTAGGGCTGTTACGTCGAAGGCCTGTACTTGGAGGGTGCAAGGTGGGACAAACACGACCACTGCCTTCGCAGATCACACCCGAAAATCTTAATCGAAGAATTACCAATTTTAACGATTGTGCCGATTGAATCTCATCGTTTGACACTACAAAATACTGTGAAGACTCCAGTTTATGTGACTTCACGTCGTCGCAATGCAATGGGCGAGGGGCTCATGTTCGAAGCTGATCTCAGGACCACGGAGCATATTTCTTTATGGGTGTTACAGGGTGTTTGTTTAATTTTAAATACTGACTAATTAATTCGTACATAATTAATGCTACAATATAATATTTCGCCACAGAATAGTTGGATTTAATCATTTTTCTTCGAACGTAGAACATCATTTACTTCAATTTGTACAACGAAATGTTTATTATAAGACTTAAATATCAGTACTTGCTTCTATTAAGTATGAGTAACAGGTGTTGCTTGTTTAGCTGAGATTAAATAATTATAATGTGCCAAAAGTTCAGACAGTTTGGGGGTCAAGTACTCTGTGGGTGAGTATTAGAGGTCAAAAAGAATAAATGCAGGAAGGCCTGAAGTGGGTGATTGGGAAAGCCCGGGCAAAGAGTCCTGCTCATTTGTGTCCTTCCTTCCGAACCCAAGGCCCTGGGGACTATCGAGGAAGTAATAAAACGACTAGTTGGGTTTCTGGAATTTGGGGGACTCAACTTATAAAATGTCAGAAAATTTGGAGACAAAGGCCTTCAAAATATTTGGAAAGTCTTCTCTAGCTGTTTTTGGAATTTGTGAAGTAAACAATGGATAACGTCCAATTGCAAATCCAGATTTTCGTCATTACCGACGGGCTAGTCCGATAAAGCAGTTGCCCACTGGATCAGATGCCTTCTGCAGTGGTGCTCACTACAAACGTGACGTAATACTCTCACTCAGGCCTTGCTGTCAAAACAATACACCCAAGTGAAAAATCACGAGTTATTCCCTCCATGTCTGTCCCCAATTGGCTACTCCACATTATCAAAAACCTCTCAGAACTTCTCCATCAAATTGAGGACAAATGAAAGGGATATAAGTGTATCGTCAGTATTGGCGACTCCATCTGGACAATGAGAAACAGACAAAGAGCGTGACAGCGACGGGAATGAAGCGCAGTGTTCGTGTTGGATTTATTCTCATTGCTTTCAAATACACAGTGTTAAGTTATTTAGTGTGGCGTTATTTTAGAAATCGTGGTGAGCCCAAGACACCCCGTGACAGTTAACCATTTTTGTGATTTCCAAGGTTTAGGGGAGAATCAGGGCGGCAGCTCCGAAAAATCTGAGGATGGAGATCGCTCTGTCTTGGAAAGGCAGAATCAGTGGTTGACACAACTGGGAGGGGGAGAGAGAGAGTCTTGAAACTGCGTCACCATTGAATTTTTCGCAATATTATTGTGAGAACACTTGGCTTTTCAACCATGATGCAGATCTTGATGCACACGGTAAGTCAATTAAAACTTTATTTGATTAGTATAAATCAGTTATGGAGACTGACTTTTTTTTCGCTCACTGGGGAGATTCACTTGCTGGGTAATGCAATAGGTCGTGTATCGATTTTTTGCGCACTCTCTCACTCTCTCTTTATTATTTAAGGTAATACTCATTGTTTTGGGACTAATTACGGGAAATTGTTGCAAGCATTGCACCACTCACTGGGCTTTGGTTTGAGTCGACCTGTCGAAAGATTTGTTTTAGTCGTTTGACGTCTATTTTTGAGGTTATGTTTTTTTAAAGGATTCATGATTCATTGGTGAATCAGGAGAATGTCCAAGTGTATTTACACGAGTCTCATGTTACGCATGCTACATAGTGAAATTGTTATCTCGAGTCATTGTTCAGGGGAATATGGGAGAGGGATGAAGAATGTGCAGGTGTTACTTTGGTTCTAAGTAGTGGAGAAATACTGGAGGAGAATAAATTCTTTGTTTGTGGGTCTGGGAATGCCCTGAGAAAAATCAGATTTCGAACAAACAAGTTGTGTTTCAGGATGTTTACCCACAAACGGAAATATTCAAGACATACTTGGACTTTTCTAACTGACGGAGAAAGTCATTCCCACTGAGCAAATATCCAATGCGTCAATCCACGTTAGTTACGTAAATAATAATTATTGAATAAATCTCAGAGGAACCCGTGTGGCAGGAAAAAATATTCATTCAATTTAGTCACAACTATCCTGACTAATTTTTATTAAATATCTAAACAATTGGTGTATGCCGCTGTTAACTGCGAAAACATCAGAACTTCCCTGAGACATTAAAATATTAGGTCTCTTTGGTTCACTTTCACAAATTCCCGAAATTCTCGCCCGAAATCTCACATCCAATTGTTACCTGAAAATTGATTCTAGCAATTATATTTTTTTCTCAGTGTGAATGATGTGCGGCTAAACCAAATATTTAGTTGCGGTGGAATATTCGCGGGCGGCTCTCTCATTGTTGTACAAAAATCACTCGACAAGGATTTATGACTTACTGGAGAACCTCATTCTAGAAAAAGGACTGATTTACCGCGGGTTGTACACCGCACTCGAGAGGTTTAATCCTAGACACATGCAGAAATTTTAACAAAGACTTTGTACCTTCTCGACCATAAAATTATATTTCGGTTTTTCGTTTTTCCAGTGAGAGTTGTTGATTGTCATAGTCCTCAGTCCCCGGACAACTGTGCTCTAGTACACGCGTGTCTTCCTCGTGCTAATAAAGAGAATTCCATGAAGTATTCCACTACTTATTCATATTTATTTAATTGAATCTATATTCTGATAAGTTGTCATTGGAAGAGGTGTTATTATTTATGCTTAAAAATTTCAAGTTTTCTTCAGACAAAGCCTCTTCTGGTAATTTTGTCTTGCTGAAGGCATAAATAATGTCTTCTGATTGTTGAAGCACTTGTTTATCGGTGTATTTAATTAATGTTAGTAACCGGCGTGGTATGTTACAGAGTGGCTGAGAAATAAAATGGTTCACTGAGATTTCAACTCCTGGGGTTCATTGAAGTGGTAGAAATATGTATGGGGGTGGTGAGCAAACTGTGTCCGAGCCCTGGCGCAAGGCTCTGGACTTGGGGACAACTGCGGATCCTAATGCCAGCTCATCTACTGAAGATGATGATCATTTTTGCAAGCTCGTGTTGTATAAGGAAATCCAAGATTCTAGGTAAAATATTGTTTTATTAATCAGTTAAAAAGAGAATGGTTGATTTATTGAAATCTGTCGTTCTCTTGCCACTCCTCTTTCTTCGCTAAGTGTAACATGGCTTTAATTTCAATAGCAAGAATCACGTGAAGGGAATTTATTATTCGAACCAGTAGTGAAGGGATCTAATAGGATGTGTCAGAGCAGGCCGTTCTTTGGAGAAAATTCAGATATTAACTTTACTGTGGGCTTTGCATTCTCAAATATTGATCGAGAACTAGACCGGGAGGAAATTGAAATTGAATTATTTATCGGGCACAATCCACTACTGAATCTCTTTGTAAATTCCTGAAAATTGAGGAATCTGAAATGTTTATGATTTTTTTCACCCACTGATGATAATTTCAACTTACCAATCTATTGTATTAGTTATTGAGAAATGTATTAATTAGGACTATCGATATAATATATAAATATACTATTAATTTACTGCTAGCAGGCAATGTTGAGTCAGCTGATCAAAACAATTTTGTGATTCTCTTGAAAAATTTCCTTTCCTCACGTATACCTTTTCGGGTTTTTACGTATTTACCCTTCCCACCCGCCGACCCCGCTGTACCGCCTTCGCCAAGCACCAAGGAAAAACCTCACCCTGAGGGGAAAACCTTGGCTAGGTACAGTCGTCTCTGTTACGAGACTACCGCTCGGCAGTGAATCGTGAGATCAGAGTGCTATAAATTTTTACAAATTTTGACTGCCGGTGATGGGAAGCGAACCCGGGGCATCGGCATGCCAGTCTAGCACTCTAACCCCATGGCCACTACCGTCGGTCTGTGAATATTATTCTCTTGAATAAATAAATACAAATGCCTTTGCAAATAAATTCCATGAGATCCCGTGGAGGCAAAAATTTCCGTGATTCCTGAATTGATTAATTTTAATTGATAATAGTCTTTCTCTATCATTTGGTTTCTATTATTGTTCCAGGGTGCGAATATGGGATTTAGTGATACTGATACCAAATTTAGTATTTCTTCTATTCATCCTCGTGAGATGCAATCGCGCTAGGCTCAGGTTGCGTGCAACGAATAGTCCAATATATTTAGCATTTTACGGACTCGTTTTCTGTAACGTTATAATATCAGTGATAAGGTGTGTGGTGTCAATGACAGTCAATGCAGCTACCGATGTTGGTGGAAAAGCGGACAAAGTGTTGTGGGTGACTGTTAGGTTCTTTCTCCTCTCCACCGAGATGAGTGTCGTCATATTTGGACTGGCCTTTGGTGCGTATCACCCCGACATTATTAGAAAAAAATGCAATTTTATGAATGGATTTACTGTCTCACAATTTCAAATAGAATTTTAGAAATTTTCCGGGGTCAATGAATCTGAAACTTTCCTGTCTCGATGATTTTTCAATGAAGTCTTGAATTTTTTAAAACAAAAGTCCGGTGAATCTTAAATACAACAAAAATTTTCATGAATTGCACAGAAAATTTCAAACAAAATTTCATGAAAATTTCCCAAAATTGTTACCCATCGTTGACCAACGTTTTTTTTATTTCTAGGACATCTGGACAGCCGCTCCAGCATTCGCAGAGTACTATTGGCTACTTCGCTCATATCCCTAGCGTTCACGATAACTCAGGGTACACTTGAGTTAGTTTTACCGGATGATACATTCCACATTCCTAGTAGAGATTTTTACGTATTTGGACATGGGGGCATGATGTTCTGGTTCTGCAGCAGTCTCGTATTCACGCTCATATACCTTTTCATACTTATTCTACCGAGGACAAGACTGCGTGAGAGATTGAATCTGCCGAGTAAGTATTATTTAACCCCATATTGGGTTTCCGAGAATAGGCAAAAAGGCCTTGATGAAATGATTGATTGAATAGAACCATTTCATGATGCGTATTCAAAATCACAAATCCAATAAATGCTTAACGATTTTTGTGAGACCGACAGAAAGAGTTGATGGCGGTAGATCAAATAAAACGGAATTTATGTGATTTCAGCGAAGAAAAGTTTTTACATCTATGTCGGCGCTCTAGCATCTCTGAATCTGATACAATCAATCGGAGCAGGTCTTCTGAATTACACTCAAAATCCAGCTGGGCTTTGCGTCGTGGATCTTACAGCCGCACTATACCTGACGTTCTTCACCCCCTTGGTTTATCACACTTTTCTATCTGAAGTTTTTGGGTGAGCGAACAATCCTCAATATTTTATATCACGTCAGTATGCCAAATAGTGTGCGAAAGGGTATTAATAGGGTAACCACCTGTACCGAAATGCCTTTCCTGTAATTTCCTATACCAATCCTATTCGGTAAGAGCACAAATGCGATACAGCGTAGCATTCATAGCCGCCACCGTAGGATGGGATAGAGTTCCCAATAAGTCCCAAGCACAAGTGGCCTTCAGAGGCCGCAATTGATAAACAATAAAAAATAATATTACAAAAAGAAACCGACAGCAGTGGCCGTGTGGTTAGAGTGCTAGACTGGTATGCCAATGATCCGAGTTCGCTTCCCGTCACCGGCGGTGAAAATTTGTCAAAATTTACAGCATTCTGATCTCACGATTCACTGCCGGGCGGGAGTCTCCTAAAAAGGGACAACTGTACCTGGCCAGGGTTTTCCCCTCAGGATGAGGTTTTTCCTTGGTCCTTGGCGAATGCGATACCGCGGGGTCGGGGGGTGGGAAGGGTAAATACGTAAAAGCCGGAGAGGGTATACGTGAGGATAGGAAAAAAAATATTACAACGAGAAATATTCGTATGTTTGCAGAGTATCCCAGCCATCGATTCAGTTCTCCTACAAAGCCCAAGTGGACGATGGAATGGAAGAGGACACGGTATCACTTCCCCATCAGCAGAGTTTCTCATCATTGAAAACAGACAGCGACTACATATATCAGGTCCATACTTCGTCTATTCACATGCCCTTATACGAGTCGCTCACAGCAAAACCGCCCGCCTTGAAGCAGCGTACCTCCCTGTACTCCCTAACGTCCAGAAGGGATCCCAAGACCCCTGGTACAAGTCGCTATAGTTCCCAAGCATCTCTGTACGCCTTATCGCCAGAGGCTAGAAAAGTACGTGAGCGTAGCTCACAAACGAGTGTAACAGATATTGTTGATCAGCGAGCCAATCTTGTACTATCACCCAGTACAGCTAGTAATTTTATGTACACGCCAAAGGATAACGATAGTAGGGCCAATTTATACACACAATCGGTTAAATCGAGTCTTGATGATACTCTGAATATATTGTCACCTGACGCCGTCGACTCGAGTCGTCAAATTTCCCTGGGAATGACGGAGTCGTCGAAAATGGTGACAAAGAGCCCATCGGCGAGCGTCTTACCCCCACTTGAGAGTAGCCTACAGTATATACTTGACAGTGAGAATGACAGTCGAGCCAGAGCGATGTTACCGAGAAGTCTGTCATCCGGTCGATCAGTTAAGTCATTAGATCTGGAAATTGGTAGGGAGACACGTGACATCGCTAGCACATCGACTTTTGATTACTCAAAACGCGAATGGGAGGGGGGTATAGATAGAGATGGGAGGAGGGAATCCGGTGGCCTTGGGGATTACTTACAGTCAATTCAATCTCCTGTTTATCACAGTCCATTGCCACCCAAGGATAAGGATTCTCATTCGTCCTTGGATTGAGGTGACAATTGAGGGTTGGAGGGATTGGGATTTATTAATAGGCTTCTGGTATTCTAGTGGTGGAGTGATAACATGGGGAAATCGAGTCAATTATGGTTCTAGTATTTTTTTTACAATATCTTGAAATTTAAAATGAGTCACCTCGTAATTTTCCCCAAATTTGAAGATATGTAAACGATATTTATCTGAATGACTAATTGATTGGTCTTATTTTACCTGAAAAAAAAACCTTCTCATGACGCGACTAGGATAAGAATATAGGTAGGGGCGGGAGAAGAGAATTCGGTGGTCTTAGGCATTACTTACATTCGATTCCATCTCCTCTTTACCAAAGTCCAATGATACAAAAGCATCAGGATCAACATTTACCTTCGGGTTGCGAAGATAATTAACGGTCAATTTGTCTTGAAGTAAATTACATGACTTGTCAAAATAATTTCTCAATGTGCAGCTCATATTCCAGTGGGGAAGTGGTAAAATAAAGAAAGTCTATATTTGGGAAATAAAAATGTCATAATCTTTCGCAGATTCGGACACAAACAACGAAAAATCAGCTGAAGCTGAGTTGACTCGCCCTATTGGACTCTGAATACTGATTTATCAATCGTATTCAATGTTGCCAATACTTATATTAATTACACAACATTTTTTATCTTTAAATTCATTATATGAAGTGTTAAAGTGATAAGGTAGATATTGTTAGCAGGAATTTTCAGTTCATAATTGTAACTTGATTTTCAAGTTGCGTGATTTACTTCTGGATATGTTGATGGTGAGGATGTCATGGGAATTTTGATGAACAAATTGTTCGACAACACAAATTTTGTTTTTTTTTCTTCTGAAGTGGACGAATGATTTCTTTAGATTATCGATATAATGATCAATCTCAGCCCATTGCACTCCCAACCATTTTGTGGGCATTTAATGAGACTCGTTAGATTCAAATCACAACATACATGCATCCCAGTAGAAAAAAGAGCGAAATTGTCTTGGAATAATCAAGAAAATACCCACGACATCATTACAGTTTATGGAAGGACCGTTATCGCACAATACTCACTTCTGTAAATATTTTGTGATATTAATAGTGAATACAGATAAAAGGGTACGGTATCTTATGTACATATAATTAAAATTGCTGAGGATTTTTTAATTGATTAATGAATTACCGCAAACGCCCGACGTTTGCCCCACATATTTGAGGTCTCAGAATTGCCATTAATTCTGTTGCCCATTATTATTTTCAATCCTAAGCAAATTACCTGCGAATATATCGAATATATGCGCTATATGGAGTATCACGAGAGAGCTTTAATTCCTCATCAAGTGTAAATAATTAGCATGCCTAGTGGCTTCTATTAAATGTATTGAAGTAGTGAAAAAAAATGCACATGGTTTTTTATTTATTTATCAAATACAAGACAGAGATGGGGCATTGTACTTGCGCTAATTATAAATCAACCGCGTTTATTTGATCATTGGAATTGTTATGTACCATTTGTGAGATCGAACCCTACCTCAGTCTCTCATTCTCGTCCATTTTGCAGTCTTCATCTCTATATTTTCACTTGCGCCTCTGTAATCCCCTGTGTGTGGACAACGTCCGTCTGGAAGTGCCAGCATACACACCGAAACAAAAATAACCCACCATCACGTTTGGCTTCTCCTCGTAGTCTGTTGAATTTAAGTTGTTGCGTATGGTTTGATGTGCCACATACATCGTTTGCACATGTGTTTTTGCACTCGACGGGGACGTCGGCTTCGAGTATTTATTTTATTTGAGAATTTTTTTTACATTCTTTTGTCTCTCTTTTCAATTTCAATCTGTGTCTTAAAATGTCTATGAATGCGCGTGATCTTTGCTAGTGTTTAATATGCATGTGGAGCACAAATATGAGACGATGATTTTCACGGAATATGATTCAGTTGTGGAGGGGTAAAGTGGAATAGGTCAACTTCATTTAAAGATGATTTTTGGGAGATCTTTTCGTGAATTTTTGAATTCTTTGTTGGAATCTCTCGATGGGAATTTCTTACGCTGTCTTACTCCACGTTTTTTTCGTTTAATTAAATCAATCTGAACAGATACATTTAGAATATTTAAGAGATCTAATTCTGTTGATTTGTTTTATTTAAATGTTGCCAGATGGAGATTTTTATTTGATAATGATGCACAGAAAAGATACAAAATTTTCCAATAGAATTTCCAAGGAATTATCAGTTGGGTTTACCAGTAAATTCGCCAGGTTCTCCTGTGACTATTGTTTTCCATAGCTGACTCCACTGCTGAATTACATTTCTGTAGTTCAACATTAAACCACTGATATTTTATGAGATGATGATGAAGTCAGTTGCTCGTTACAAAGGCAAACAAGACCAGAAACTGTTTTTGAGATCATCATTGAGGAATCCAAAAGCGGAATTGTTTCTTTGTTTTTTCCAGAACCACAGTGTCTATGACTCAACACAATTCGACACCCATGCGACACCGGTCAACCCGCTATACGCGGCTTCACTCCAGAGTCCAGATAGCATTACTGGTTACAGTATAGACAGTCAAGAGGCACACAACACCAATGGTTACCAGCAATGAACGATGTTCATTCAATTCCATCCGCAAAAAAAATGATATTGCAATAAAATGAGAGAGAACACCAGCCGGAAAGACATTGATCGGATAGTGACTCATTTTCTTGTAATTTGTAAAGTCGTTTTTTGCATTATTTAAAGTCGTTAGTGTTTACGATTCGATCAAAATACTCTAGTCGTTTTTACCCACGCACGAAAAAATTTAATAGAAAATCGTAGCGAGTTCACTAGATAATTCTATTGGATTTCTATTTTTCTACTTAAATTATTCTACTGAGATATTTTCAACGGAATTTCTCGATGAACTGAAATTTTCGCAATTTCTTTGCCCCTTTTTTTTGGCGAACAAAAAGAGGTAAATGAATAAAACAGAAAATTTTAGCGTCGGAAATTCTAATTCTATAGAAAATATATTCACAGAATAAGTTGTATAGAAATAGTATATTTCGTTACAAGTGACAAAAAATTCTCTTTTTGCACGAGTTACGAACATAATTTTTCATCACGCTCCCACTCGCCAAAAACCATTTTTTTTTCACTTGTTACTAAATATACTATTTCATCACGCTGTGTCGGAAAAGTAACTTTTCAGTCACTCTCCGCTTTGCGTCAAGTGATTGAAAAGTGCTTTTACGACACATTGAGTTGAAAAATATTGTTCGTAACACGTGAAATTTTTAACTCGTGGGATTATATCACTCGCCTTCGGCTCGTGATATAAACCTCCCACTCGCCAAAAACCATTTTTTTTTCACTTGTTACGAAATATACTAATTTCATCTCAATGTGTCGAAATAGTATATTGCCGGATGGGCGTTATGGAGTTTTTTGCTCGCGTGGTTGGCCACCTCACTTTCGGCTCGGTTTGCCAAACACCACACGAGCAAAAAACCCCATAACGCCCATCCGGCATGATATTTTGCCGTAGTGACTTTAGAGTTTTCGAGTTTGGGAAGTATGTAATACCAATTCCCGTACGAGAAAGCCCTAGAAGCAGTACGGCAATAGTATATTGCCGGATGGGCGTTATG
>JAPYZM010000334.1:0-35512 GCA_030522845.1 Psyttalia concolor | reverse complement strand
CAATGCTGATCAACAGTCGGTTTTTCCTCATCTGGTAACAGAAAAATTGTCAGCGTTAAAAATTGACAGATCATTATAAATAATTTTTACATTTTTTTATTAGTTTTTTTTATATATTATGAGATTAAAGGGATTCGTCCTTTTCCTCTCGCTCAGCGACTCTCAGGGCGGGGGGGAGGTGGGTATACTCCTCCCATGTTAGAGATAGAGAAATTTAAAAGAAGGATTTTGAAACAATTGCACTTAAAGTCATGAAGTGGAAAATTACGGACTTAACTCAAAAACTCCAGAATTTAGTCCGTCTCTATTTTTATAAAGAAAATTTCACAATTGCTCTCATAAAAAGGATAGTTACCCTCATTAAACACTTTACCCGTAAGATTAAAGTTTAATTTCAAAATTTCTCATGAAAAAAGAATTTTTGACACACTGTGTGTAAAGTGAATTTTTGGCACACTCCGCGCATCTCAAATAAATTATCCGCGAGTCGAAGCTCTCATCCTCCATTCAAGTTGACAATATATGTAATTTTAGTATACTATATACTAGATTATATATAGAGTAAATATAAAAGAAAGGGGGGTACAACCGACCATCTTTAACTGAAAATAATCTGACAATGAAAGACCAGCTTTTGCAAGCTCGAAGATAATCTCTCAATTATTTAATAGTATATTTCGTAACAAGTGAAAAAAAATGGTTTTTGGCGAGTGGGAGGTTCATATCACGAGCCGAAGGCAAGTGATATAATCCCACGAGTCAAAAACCACTTTTTCACGTGTTACGAACAATATTTTTCATCCGCTTCGCGTCGAGTGACTGAAAAGTTACTTTTCCGACACAGCGTGATGAAAATTCTATTATTGGATGAGGTGATGTTAATAATTAATTATCATCCATTTTACCCTCTCTCCCGTATTTTTAGTCTTTTTCTGCCCAGGTCCACCGAAAGTGAGTATTTCGAGCATTTCGGGAGAAAAATCGTATTGAACCCCCGGGAGAAGGATCAGAAAAACATTTTCAATGACTGTAAGGACGTCTGATTCTCCTTCGGAGGGTGGAATACGATTTTTCTGCCCAAAATGGGCGAAAGTGTAGAATGTTCACTTTCGGTCCACATGGGCAGAAAATAGTATTTTTTTCACCTAGGGAGGAAAAGTAGACCAGGCGTCCTCATATGCAAAATTACGACCCGAGGCCAAGGCGAATGAAGCACATGGAGACTGCTTGTCTGATTCTCCTCCTGAGGGTTAAATAAGATTTTTATGCCAAAAGAGGCGAAAGTGAGCGTTTCTAAGCGAGTAAAGCGAGATTAGAATGCTCACTTTCGGTCCACCTAGGCAGAAAATACTATTTTAACGCATCTGCACGGAAAGTTCGTTTTTTTCCGCTCTTCAGACAGCAAAATACCAATTTTCCTTTGCAGGTGTGTTGAAAAATGACATATGCACTCCAGGCGGGAAAGGATGACTTTCCGCCCCTGATGCGCAATATAATAATTTTTCCCTGAGTTATAAATTTGACCTATTGATATCTAAAAATCCAGGTCAAATTGTAACCACTCTATCCTCAATCAGCTCCAATTTCTTGGCACAATAGAATTAGTTTTTTTATCACACTGTGTCGAAAAAGTAACTTTTCAGTCACTCGACGCGGAGCGGAGTGACTGAAAAGTACTTTTTCGACACATTGAGATGAAAAATATTGTTCGTAACTTGTGAAAAAAATAAATAACTAAAGCGGTTGTTTACTAGTGTTATGTGACTCGACTTCTCTCCCACTCGCCAAAAACCACTTTTTTGTACTCGTGAGGAAAGAAACTATTTCTTTAGGTTCAAAATTTCTGAACAATTAGAGTAAAATTTTTAATTAGATTTCATAAACACTCTTTCGCAATGATCAATTGTTCCGCATACGATCGTCAAAAATATGAAATATTGACGACTGTTAACAACAAAAGCTCACGAGAATTGAATTCTTCGCAAGTTCAGGTTGAGATTTGATCATTCTCACGGGAGACTTGCATTTCTTCTCTGCATAATATTATGAAGATGAGTAGAAAAAAAAAACGATAATTCTGTGTTCATCTGTTCCGCAAAATGGCGGGCGTATCAAATAGACGGAATGCATTATGGAAATTCTGTAATTGGTGACTTTTTTTGTAACAGAATGTGTGAATACAGAGAATGCATATGAATTATATCGTGCAATAAGCGAGTTGATACGGTAGTAGAAATATGGCGGCCTGTTTGTGCATTCAACCATTAATCTGTGGGCCCCAATCATGAGTCGTAAATTACGGCAAATATGTGGAACTCAAATTATAGATTTTATTATAACATTTCAACTAATTGACGGGGAAAAATACAAATAGTATTTTATGTTATTAAACTGAGACACTTCGGGGAATCAACAAACTGGGCTAGGAAATCGATTTTTGAGACGAATCGCATGTTCAAAATTGATTATCACTCAATTTTGCTATTTTTTTTCTCCACAAAAATCCAAAAATTAATTGATCATTTTTTTTAATATCCAATTTTCAGCTTATTAATAATAAATTGTAGACGCCGCTGAACAATCTCAACATATGTTTTTCATTTAAAAGAATTAAAACGAAAAATGAAATAATAAATTAAAAATTGTTTTAATTAAATTGATAAAATTTGGGAAAACTAAAAAAAATTCTACTCGTTCTGAAAAGTGAAAACCGAGGAATTGAAAGCTTGAAAAAATGAAAATATCCTATTAAACTAAAAATTGATTCCCAAACAAAATTAAAAAATTTTCAATTCAATTGCTAAAATTGCTGAAATTTCAGATATCAAAAAAAAAATAAATACCCGTTCAAACCACTGAAACTTGAAGACCTGAAAGCCTGAAAAACTAGAAATACCCGAGGAGAAACTTCTCCTGAAAGCCTTACAAATAAAAGAAACGCTCCACTTGATCAAAAAAAAAAACTCAGCTCAAAAATTTGAAAAAAAAATCAATTTTCCCCGAGTCACAATTACCCCAAGAATTCCAAGAATTTCTTCCTCCGCAACCGCCACCGAATCCATTTCTCACTCCCTTTATAAAACTCCACCGGCCAAAATATAAACTCCGCCTTATCACCGGGCTCTCCAGCGTTTCCAAAACTAACTAATAAAAAAAAAATAAAAAAACCGAAAGTGTTGAGATTAAGTCTACACCGAATGGCGCTCCCTCAGCCGTAGAATTGAGGCGAAGCCGGACTCGAGAGAGCGAAAGAGAGAAAAACTGAGAGAGAGAGAGAGTCCTCCCCGAGAATCCCAGCGATTCTCTCTTCTCCCGATGTATAATCTCACCGGATTCTCCACAAATACTCGATCATGTGATGGCTCCGGCTGAAATGTTTCTGCACAACGACGCGAGATCTGAATTCTCAGAATAGGCCGTACAAAATATACCAGACATTTACAATGTATATGTACATCCGGACCGGTTCAGAATTTAAACCCCCATATATAGATATGACAGAAATGTTATTCGCGGGATCGCACACATTGCCGGGAAGGGGTAGAAGGGGGGGGGGGGGATTCGGGTATTTAATACGTTTTGGGGCATAAATTGACGAGTATATGAGGCATTGAGGAAAGGGGTGGGGGGAGCCGATAGAGCGGAGAAGGTGGAGCGGACCCCGGAGGGAGCTCGAGGTATGGAGTCGTCGAGACCGCCCGGGACTTTTTAACGCGCGGGCCTCGTGGGCCCTCTCTCTCGCCGGGTCTCTCATTTGGGTTTGACGGAATGAGGGGACCTTGAGGTCCCGAGGGATTAGAATGTGGATACACCCACTTCTCCATTGGTGGAGGGAAATGGAGAGTCTGGTCCTGGGGATTGAGATATTAAGGGGGAGGGGGTTGGAGGGTTTTTTTTGTTAAAAATTTTTGATTCGTTGGTAATGTTGGGAGGATTTTGTGTCAAAAGGTGGAGGTAGGCGAAGAGAAGTTGGGGATGTTTGGAATGGCTCGTTCGTTGCTCGAGGTCAGTTTTTTTAGAGAGCAAATCTTTTTTTTAATTGCACTGTAGATATTTTAATTATACGGTAGTTGCTTAGATTATTCGCCGGCGACTCGGGAAGTTTTTTTGTTTTTCTAAGGTGTTATTAATTTTGTAGGAACAAATGATACGATGCTTTGGGGGGAAACGGTATTTTTTGATACAAGGGGAAAAATAGTATATTCTGCAACTAGTGCGTAAGGCGAAGCTTTACGCACGAGTTTTACTTTACTCACGATTTCTGAATTTTCCGCACACTGTGCGGAAAAGTACCACTTTACGCACGAAAACCGGTACCGAAAAGTGAACTTTTTGGGCAGGTATTGCAAAAAATGGATTTTTATGAGTGGGAGGGTTAAAACCTGAGTCAGAGCGAGGGTTGGAATCACTCGGGTTTAAAGCGGCTTTTCTTCATGTGTATCAAACAATATTTTACGATAGTAGTGGAAAAAAATGAAACATTTTTTCGCGCTTCACTCGACAACAGTGAAAAAAAGGGCACTTTTTTTCACTAGTGTCATAAAATGTTTTTTGGCATTTAAGTGATATAAAAAATTCAACAATATAAAAAAATCGACGGGGCGTTAGCTCCAGACATCTCTCCTGTAACAAATGCATTTTAATTTTTCTGTTTGCAATTATTCTAGCACCAGTTATGATGAACGCCGAAAAAAAATTTTTTCGAGACGCCTCCGAAGACTGGCTATCCTCGCGGAATATTCAATATTTTTATATAAAAATTTAGAAAAATATTGTTTATATGTTATATTATTACAGCGGAGTTGACTAAATAAATTAAGAGAGGATCATTTTTTAAAAACTCTTAAATTACTGGTTCGTCTGGTGATCCTATTGGGTTTTGGTTGTTCGGGGAAAATTACTCAATTTCAGAAAGAAATTCGACATTGTCACCAAAAATTTTTTAAACGTCTAGATAAATTTTAGGCAATAGTCAATATATTTTTTCTGAGAGTCCAGGTAATTTTACTGAGCAGTCAACAAATTTTAGAGCGCGCTCTAGTAATTTTCCCCGAATTTCCAAAAAATGTTTTTCAATTTTTCTGAAACGGTCCGTAAAAATCCTTAAATATCCCAGACTTTTTATGTTCTAGGGTATAATGATTCTTGAAATTTCTGTTAGATTTTTCACCTTCCAGAAAAGCCACGTGACTTTTCCTATTTTTGTGACGAACGTTACAAATTTATTCTCCTCAATTCCTATGGAAATCGGCTGAAAACGATTCACGCCAGCAGATTACGTGAATTGTTTTATAATTTCAATGAATTAATTATCCAGTAAAATTAAACTAAACAATAATAAACTGCGCGGATCAAGAGCACAGGTATCATCCCCAAAAAAAAACAATAATAAAGCGTAAAAATGAACTATTATAAAAAATCATAAAATAAAATAACTCCGAGAGTTACGAAGGGCCATCGTTTAATAACTCCATATAAAAATACAATATTTTTATGTTTTGTCATGAAAATAATGTAAATATCATATGCAGCTTAAGTATTTGTCAATAAAAACATTGGTTAAAAAAAAAAGAAGCGCCTCTTCATGCCACGAGCTAGTGTATCGTTACTATCATTCAATAATCAAAATCATAATTTGTATTAAATTTAGGAAAATTCTCATTTTATTATTTCCCATTTTTCTTATTTATTTAATTACCAATCGGTTGGCTCATTTTGCCACGGAAAACCAGTCGACTTTTACTAAATAGTCAACAAATTTTACAGAGAGTCCAGTTAATTTTTTTCGAAAGCTCTCTCAAACTTTTCCCTCCGCATAAAATTTGTCTCAAATTTTTGTGCTGATTCCCAGTTCAGCTGAAGAACTTGAGGACTGAAAATATCGAAATCTACAGCGCAGTCCTGACAATACTGTTGTCGGCTGTGCAGTTACGTTACCTTCAAATGAAAAAAAAAAGAAAATATTCCCTCTCTCGACAACAAAATTGCTCCACCAATCGCTCGCGATTATTCGCGGCAATTCCGGAAATGGTAGAAAACGAAATAAATAAAAAATCCAGTGGTTTCAATCGCCTGTCTCGAGCTGTGGACGGATCAAGATTGCATAGCGGTCTGGTTTTAATCGCGGAGCGGAATCATAGCCTCTGAGAATTCAGCAAGAAGTTTTCCGAAAATTACAGAGTCTCTTCCCTTCGCAGGCCTTCCACCGGCCACTAACGGGTTGCCTCGTAAAGTCAATGGCGACTAACTGTAATTCACGTCCAGTAGAATAGAGTCATCTGAATACGTAAACATAGATGTTATAGAAACGCAACAATTTTCTAGCGTTTTTTATCCGCGAAAAATACCGGCAGAGTTGCAGGGAAAAATATTGTATTTATTCGTGTGAGCTAGGGGTGGACACCACTTGCGGGTAAATTTTCTGTTGCACGCAAATACTCCGGCGTAATATCATTTACTGAGAGTAACTATTACTGACAAAGGACACTTGGTCGTTAGCAAAAACGTTTTTTTGGCTATTCCAAGAAATACAGAATTTTTGCAAAAATTATTTTAGTTTAATACCGACGGAAATAACTTTTTTTTTTTGGAAGTGGAGATTCTCTTGTCTTGAGAGAATCTCCAAGTGTCAGCACGAGTCTTCTTATAAATTCTTCTAGTTGGCATCAGATATAGAATTTCATTGATTGTAAATATCCATAATTTTTTTTTTCATTACGAATTGAAGTCCCGATCAATATAAAAAATTACACTGAGAGAAAAAGTTATTATTTTTGATAAAATAGATTTATTTGGTAAAAAAAAAATATTCTTGTCAATTTAAAAAAATGGTAGTGTCTTGGAGATTTTTTTTTTTATTCTAACCCTACGGGAACGAAATCTGTTGAGAAGTGGAGATTCTCTCATCTCGAGAGAATCTCCCAGTGTCGGTATGAGCCTTCTCAAAAATTCATGCAATCGGCATTAGAAGTAGAATTCGATTGATTGTTAATATCCATAAATATTTCTTTCATTGTAAGTTCCAGTCTCGATGACTATAAACAGATTACATTAAAACAAAAAACATTATTTTTGATAAAGTAGATTTGTTTGGTACAAGAAAATATTTTCTTGTTAATTTAAAAAATTTGAAAGTATTCGATAAATTATTTTATTCTAATCCTGACGGACAGAAATCTCGGAAGAAGTGGAGATTCTCTCGTCTCGAGAGAATCTCCCAGTGTCATTATGAGTCTTCCCAAAAATTCCTTCAGTCAGCATTAGAAATAAAATTCGATTAATTATAAATATCCGTAAATTTTTCGTTCATTATAAATTCCAGTCCCGATGAATATAAAAAAATTATTCTAAGACAAAAAATATTATTTTTGATTAAGTAGCGTTTCTTGGAAAATTAGCAAGAAAATATTTTCTTCCTAATCTAAAAAAATGTGAAAGTATTCTATAAATAATTTTTTTATTCGAACCCTGTGGAGACGAAGTCGCTTAAGAAGTGGAGATTCTCTTGACTCGAGAGAATCTCCAATTGTCTTTCCATAAATTCACTTAATTTGCCTCAGACTTCATCAATTCCGAATCTAATGACTCATCGTCTCCATCCACGGAATACTTGTCTCCAGTGCTCAATAAATATTTTCAAAATTACAGCAAACTCCTCCCGTTGGTTACTAAAAAATGATTGAAGTATCAATTTTCCTAAATTTTGAAACTGCGTAATCTTTGCAATTTTTGACCTCCTTCGTCACTAAAAAATTTTCTTTATAACCTTTTCCATTTCAAATTGTGAAGATAACCAGAAACTCAGAAATTACGGGGGTAAAATCGGTCGTCTGGTCTTCAAACAGGAAGAGTTACTCTCAAATCGAGAACAATATTCGCAATAAAAAAAATCTCGCGTAGCCTGAAGCGCGAGTTCGTTCAAGCCTGCCCTAATCCATAGTTTCGCCGCGAGTCCCGACATAATACTCGGGTGTTAGAGTAGACGAATAACGGGTACCTCTGCCGTGAAAGTTATATTTTTGCAGAATAAAAAGAATATTATTGATTCATGGAAACGCATGGAGGTCATGATAGGAGAGACCGATCAATTCTATTTTCTATTCTGAAGAGAATCTTTCTATTCTTTCGGAAATTACGACGAATTTTTTCGGTGCAGTCCTCGAATTTTTTCAGCCGTGATAATTCTATGGAAATTTCAAAAAATTTCGTCACTTCAAACGAGAGCAATTGTAAATTTTTGGTTGAAAATGAAAAAAATAGTTCAGGTGATAGTCAACCAAGAAATTTTAGAATCATTAAACAATTTAAAATTATTATTAACTATTTCACAACATCGAAACTGTTACTTACGTTAAATAATTCACATTTTTTCAAGGCAATGTTCATTGAAATTTTTAAAATTGAAAAATTGAATAAAAAAAATTTCAATTTTTAACTTTAACTTTAACTTCCTCAATTTTCAACGAAATTCGAAATTTTCATAACATTTAATAAAACTCAATTTTTTTCGGGTGCTAAAAAAATCCACATTTTTCTTGAAAATTTATCTCAATAAATTTTTAAAATCCTCCTCGAAAACACAATTTTCCAGAAAACTCGATAGACAGGATCGACTGACATCAAAGTGAGCTCATCAAACATTCATTCTACCAAATTTAATAAAGATCAGGAGAATCCGCGTACAAATTTTGTACCGAAGTATAAAAATTTCTGATCATCTAAAAAATTATTCAATTTATTTCGCCTCTTAAAAGCCTCCCCTTGATTCTGCTGAAAGTCTCCGATTAATACCCCCAATTTCCAATCGAAGACTACCCAAACTTTCCCCTGACCTCCACCCCCTGTCCCCCTCTTCAACGGACCCCCTCCGCCCCCAAGCCCCCAAAATACCCTCCGATTTTGCCCTCAAAAATTGTCGCGGTGTCATCGGAGGGCGCCACTATCCAGCCACCGTACCAAACTCTCCCCTTTCCGCAAATCTCCTACCCCTTCCCATGGGCACCCTCCGCCCTTCCCGTTCCGCAGCTTCCTCCATCGACCCCGGAAAAAAACTCGCCCCCTCCCTCAAAACCACCCCTCCCCGCCCCTAAGACCCGGAGCCCAAAACCCTCAAAACTTGAAAATCGTCAAAAACGAGGAGAAAATCGACGGAGGGCGCGGTCGCGACCCCCCCTCCCCCTCCCCCTCAAAAAGAGGGAGAAAATGCATCGGCGTCGCGGCGATAGCCGACGCCGCCGTCGCCGTATAGCGCACCATCCAAAGAAGAAGGGAGAGAGAGACCCCAGGAGAGGTATCGCGAAAACGCGGGTCGAACGCAGCAGCCACTCGGCAAAATCGCGAACGTCAGACCGAGACAGAGTCACGAAATGCCGATAGGGTGGGGGTGTTCTCTGGCAAAGTGTCCCTAAAACTTTTACAATCGCTCGCCTCACTCGCCCGCACGGGCTTCTCGCTCCGCTAGGGCTATGCTTGATGGCGTATCTTCCAATGTGAGTTGCCCATAATACTAAGATGTACGGCTGCGCCGGTAGGGGTCCGGCCGAGCTCACTACCTTATAGTATAGCAAAACCCCGTCGTCGTATAGTACCTGAACGCCCGTGTATTCGCGTCTTGTGGCATCAGTGGTTTGGCCCCCCCGGCGAATTAAATTCTGTATCTCATTGTTTTTTTTTTCGTCCTCCTCTACCATAACGCGAACATTTTTTAACCTTAATTTTCACTCGCGATTTGATCGCGCGACGAGTCAATTGCCACTCCGTTAAAAATGCCAACGCCGGACGGTTGTTACGCGCGCGGTCCTCGCGCGCTCGCTACTTTCATCGCGTTTTACGCGGCCTTGTACGCGGTTGTGTGCCGGGCAAATACAACATTGTCATTCCGGCTGATGTTGAGGGGGTCTAGGGGTCTCAGTGGAGTCGAGAGAGGGAAACGAGGGACTATTGTGCTCACACGTGCGCTCGACCACTTTTTTTTTATTCGCGAATCGCGAACGCCCGTTCTCGTCGCGTTTTGTGGTTTTATTGAGATCCATTTGGAGTTCTGGGTGGTGTTGATGCTGTTGTTGATGTTGTTGTTGTTATTGTTGTTCTTGTTGTTGTTGTATGGAGGCTGAGGGTCGGCGGAGGGCTCGACGCAAATAACTGTTGACGCCGACGGAGGAGCAGCGACAAACGTGAGTCTGACTTTTTTTTTTTCGCTTTTGACCGCGGAAGTTCGCGTGTTCCTTCCGCGAGTCAATCGCGAACACTTGATTACGGGGGGAGAGCCGCGGTAGGTCGCATTGTTCGGGGGAGAGGGCCATTGGTCGAGGGAAAATAACCCTATCTCGGGGGATTTTGCGATAGCGACACGTCGCGGGAAAGAAAAGGCGGGAGAAAAACCGGGCAAATTGGTAATTACGTTTTGGATAAGGCCGTTCTGCTTTAGCGCCATTGATTATGGTGGCTCGTTGGGTTAGGTTAGGAATTCTACTTCCCCTTCCATTTGTTGGATTATTGTGGCGGCAGATAAGCCTATCGCAGTCACTCCAGGTGAAAATGCTTTTATGGGTGGCAAGGACAGCAGTCCTTTTTATCAGTTTAACGAAAAACAATGCGACTGTCATTGCTCGTGGGGCCGGGGGCCTCGAGATTTCTAGGGTTTCAAAAATGGGACGGTATCTCTAGATCTTATTGCGTGAGACAATATTTTTGGAGAGCTCATTGCTGGAGATTCTGCAGAATTTCGGGGGAAAATTTTTGGATTTCCCGTGAAAGCAGTTGACGATAGTTTCATTTTAGAAATGCAATAATTTTTTTACGTTATTTTCCAATTCGATAATTCAGGGCAATTAAACAAAATTATTAGGATTTAATTAGAGTCGATATTGAGGGGCGGGGCACACAATGCAAGTGTAATTATTATTTAAACAATTGTTGATAGACAAGAGGATATTTGGAAGGGTTCTCTTTTCAGAAATACTGTTATTTTATTATATTATAAATTAATTAATCGTTTTGAACGAATACATTTTGATTTTGTTAACATTTCATGGTAACCTCGTAATCGCACATTTTTACAATTTTTTTCATTTATTTTTTTGTGGTTTGTTTGCCGAAGTAATTTCGTAAGGGGATCGAGATATTGGGCCTACTCCATCAGGCGACTGGCTTTTTTTTTACTGCTTGGAGATTGTTTACTCATCTTCCTCGAATAATCCAATTATCGCAGATGCTAGAAACTCTGATAATTATTAATGAAGATTGAATGTAATGTAAACATTTGATGTGATCTCTCTTACATCACTTTCTCAATGAGTAATCTTCATTAAAGACGTCTAATTATGATGAAATATGCAAATGTGTCATCTGTTATTTAATATCGCAATAAATCAATAATAATTTTCAATTTTTATCGGGAAAGTAGAAAATTATCACACATTTCCAACTGCAGATTCAGTTAAATTTTGAATTATTCAATGAAATTATAATTTTTAAATACATACGGTAAACATTATTCAATTAAAAAAAATTTAAACAACTATTTATCTGACCTTACAGGCCTTTAAAAATTCAATGCATCCGAATTTTCTAAAAAAAACCTAATACTATCCGATTCAATCGCAAATACGGAAGTTTAATTACTTCTTCGAGAAATTGAATCGCAAAATTGTCGCATTAATTTATTATTCGCTGCACATTTCAACAGAATTAACAGGTCTTATTTTACCGTAAAGCGACAATTGGGAATGGCGAGGGGAAGGGGGGCGATTTTCATGAGTTAGACCTGCTAATTAATCGCAGTTTGAAGTGGTGGGAGATGCTACTCCGCCTAATTATGCTCTCCAGGATTTTATAATTAATTTATGTCACATTATTAATTGGATTAATTCGGGTCGATTTTGGGGGGTAGAAGGGGAGAAGGAGAACAAATCTACGACTATAATTACAATTCTATAATATATTATTATTATATAAATAAAGTGAAAGTCAAAACCACCGAAATTTCTCGATTTTGAGAAAAATCTGGTGATTCTTCCCCCGTTTTTTTTTATTCTTAAAATAATCTTTCAGTCAATGGTTGCCATGCAAATACGGAAGTTCAATTGATATTTAGTTCGACGGATTAATTCACAATTTAGAGCAGTCTTAAGGTATTAAATAAGCCTCGACCTCTCCAAAAGGCTTTTCATTTTCGTAATCATCAAAAAAAAAATTGCCTTCGAAGGAGGTGAGGAATCGCCGACTTTCCGCCAGTATTGTCCATCGTTGGGTCAGTCTCGCCGCCTGATTGGCCATTTATCATCCCCTCAACGATGACCGATCGATAATTAATTATTAATACAGTGGACGGGTTGAGGACAGGTAAAAAATGAAGAACAGTCGTCGGTAATTATTTCCTCCCGATGAAAATTCACGGCAGACTCAGTGAAAAAACAAATACCACCCCGAAGAGCACTCACTGGACTATATTTCCCGGGCAATTGCGCCTAATCGACTTAATAAATCATCCACAAGGAGTCATTGTTGAAGGCAATTCGCCAACTGTCTCTTTCTAATCCTCAGCGCGACTCCCTCCCTCTGGTGAGACGCTCTGAAACTAGGGTACCCCCGAGATTCTTCAACTCTTTCACTGCCGGCGACATTCCATCATTCAAAATACGTCCAATGCCACTAGGAGAGAAATATTTCAACAAAAATTCCCTGTCCCTTTCCTCGAGTTCCAACGGTTCGACCAAAAATTACCCAACATTACATGCAAAATTTACCATCTTCAACAACAGTTATCCACGCGCCTAGATAATCTTTAGTAACCAATAAACAAATTTTACTGAGTTGTCAGATATTTTTTACGGAAAGCTAGATAACTTTTATTGAGCAGTCAACAAAAAATAATCCACACCTGTAGATAACTTTTATTAAACAGTCAACAAATTTTACTGAGGGTTCCGGTCATTGTTTTCCGAACGCCTAAACAATGACACAATTCCCAAAATAAACCGGAATTTCTACCAGAAAATTCTTCGCTCTCCAGTGCATTAGAATATTTTGATAGACAATTAATTAACCTATCGCTTAAAATTAGATAGTCCCCAAGTAGTCTTAATATTTCTCTCTAGTCACAGAACTTAAGCTCTAATTTCTCGACAGAATTTTCTGCATCTGAGATTCTTAATTAAAATCTGCTTCGATGGTTTGACGGAGCGGAAGGTGTGGGGGGGGGGGGCGACCATAATAATTGTCGCAATATATTATAATGAAATTCGAAACCATCGAGATTTCTCATTCTCAAAAAATATCTTGATATCATAATAAAATTTTTAGTATACTCCGTTACCACTGCAACTGCAGAAGTTCAATTAATCGTCTCATAAATTTACTAAAAATTATTACATCAATTTATCATTTCACTGAACATCCGGCCAGTGTTGGCTAGTTCGATTACACCGTAAACTGAAAATTTAGAGTACGAGCCTGAGGTGAGACGATCCACAACGGAATTTCCGTCTGATAATTGGTCGGCATTTCGCAAGAGACTGGAAAATTGTCTCCAGTTAAATGTGCTCTGGAGTGTTTTATCCATCGGGAATTAACGCGTCAAGTGGCCAATTAGGATTTACCGCTGGGCGACATTGGCGGCGGCAAGGGGGGGGGGGGGGGTTGGTCACAGAAGAATTGAAAACGATGTGGAGATGTCTGGCTTCTGGAGAATATTTTTCTGCCTCAAAAATATATGTACAACCAAAAAAGCTCTAAATTTTAAATTAAAAAAAATAAACGATCTCAATTCAAAAGTGAACAAAGTATTATTGGAAATGATCATGAGGAATTATTTATTTTTTAAAATTGTGAGTCTACTTTTTTTTCATTTTTAAACAAATTTAATATTTTTGTTCGAAGTCAATTTTAGGTCTTTTTTATTTCAAACGTGGCTTTAGTAAAAATTACTGGCGACTAGGATTTTTTACCGATCCGTCTCGCAGGAATTCCTTTACTAATCGCAGACGATCTTCCCCAAAGAATTATTTATTCTCAATATTTGCTCAGAGGAAGTATTTATTACTTCGAAATTAATTTTTTCCAAACGAGTAAGTATTCAATAAATTTTCGACACTTTTGGATAATTACAATCCCCCCGCTCTAGACGATAATTACTTTTGTCATGCGTCTCAACGAACGCTATCAGAACCTCCTGACATCAAAAAATGAAATAAAAATAAGATTACAAAATTAAAAAAAGAAGTATAAATAAAAAAACCTAATAATCCTCTCGACGAAAATAATTATAATAATTAAAAATTCCTCAAGGAGACTTGAAAATGTCGCGTGAAGTAAATTGACGTGGAGAATGAAATGCTTGAAGCGTTCAATTAAATGAGTATTTGAAAAAATAATTTTTTACTCAGGACAAAATTTTCATACGACAGACTAATTAGTCGCCATTTGCCGAGTCAGGAAAATTGTCCCCGAGTAAATGTGCTCCGGAGTATTTTATCCATCTGGGATTAACGGACGCGATAATTAATTAGGGTTTACCCTGGGGTGATATTTCAGGGGAATTGGGGAGGTGGCGGAAGGGTAAATTGCCGTCTCAAAATTCCTTGAACGAGGATACGAAATACGAAAGAGTACATTTTTTTTTCTCCCCCCGAGTGTGAGAAGAACTGAGAGGAACACCGGGCAAGGCTATACACGGGTTTTGTATGAGGCGATGGTGGGGAGTAGCGAGTATCGATTGGCTCCCGGGCCGTAAAAAGTCCCAGGGCCGCCCATCGTCGAGACGGCGACGCTTGCCAACGACGCCAGATATACATCTCCCAGAGATGTATTTTCCCCTCTCGCTTCCCCTCGCCCCCACCCCTTCTCGCACTCGCTCTCACTCCCTCTCGTCTCCTCTCGCTCTGACTCTCTCGCATGCGCGTTTTTATTTATTTATTTATTTATCCCGGCGAGCAACTGAATATTTACTCTTATACTTGAATACACATTTTATTACATTAGGCGGAATATCCGGAGGTGGTTGTGCGGGGATCGTAAATTTTTCGGTGGCTCTCGCACGTTTACTTTGTGGAAAAATTTAAATTGGGAGGGCTTTGGCAGTGGGTGGGGGGGGGCTCATTTTTTGGGGGTTGATAGCGTATGTAGAGAGTAATTTTTCAGGAAAAATTAAGCGCTGTCAATCAATTTTACTGAGCGGTTGCGGAATTTTTAACGAAATATTAGGGAATTTTCGGATGTACTCAATAAAAAATAATTGCCACGGCTTGATAATTTTTATTAAGTAAATAAATTTGACTGGGCCGTTCGACAATTACCTCGAGTATTAACAAAGTATAATATTAGATGTGTGCATTGTTATTATTATTTTTTTTTTGATTGGTTAAGTAAAAGTGTCTTTTTTTACGGGAATGATTTTTCTACTGTTGAGTAAGTTTTTTTGAGGCTTTGGAATTTTACTGGACGATTGGGTATTTTTTTCCGGAATGAGGAGCGCACGGAAGGGGAATTTTGAATGAAAAATTTTGATCTGTGAATTTTTGCGAGGCGGGGAGTCCATTTGCGAACATCTGCGGCGAGAAAAAATGAAGACGAGAGGCCGCGGGAATTTTTTGGGGCGACGTCGGTCGTCAGACGGAAAACATGCGATTTCTGGTTCCGTAATGAAGGGAGAGGGTGAACATATGAGGATATAATAATTTTTTTACTGTCGCAATTTTGAAAATTTACTCCAGCAATTTTTTTTGGAAAGTCCCTTTTTTGGAATTTCAAAGATTGTTCAGAATTTGGAAAGAGCTTCTGAGGTTGTGAAACTATAAATCCGAATTATTGTATTTTTCATAATTCTTCAAAATTGAATTTATAATTTTCTGTCCCCAATTTTTTTCAATTTTCATTAAATTAAATTCTTGAAAAAAAATCGGAGAGTAAATGTATTTTTTTAAATTCAATCTTTGTTTGTTTTTTCTTTGGAAATCATTTTCTTTTTTTCAGTTTCCAGGAAATTTTCAAAACGTAATTTGCCGAGCGATAGAAAATTCCAACAATTTTGATTTTTTTTCAGATTTCACCGGTCGTTTCCTTCAATTCAATCGATTTTTTAACTGAAGCTATAATTTTTTCATTTGAGAATGGGAAATTTACAGTGTACAACAGATGTCAAGTGCGTTTTGAACAGCATTCTCATGATTGATCTCGTGTTTGACCAATATCCGAGCTTATAAGCCATAAAACCGGTCACTTTGACATTGGTAACAGCCTTAACCCGCTTTCCCTGTAAATATTCTGCCCTACCGCGTTTTTTTTTCCGGAAAACCGGAGCCGATTTCTCCTATTGTCGAAAGTGAACCACTTCTATTCGGAGGTGTCCCCGGAGGCCCTCGAGATTTTTTCTCAAACGCCTGAACCCTTCGGGTCCATCTGGCAATGATCAGCTGACCTGCGGATGTCCACCCCTCGAGTGTAAACAGTCAACAAATAAATTGGCCCCTAAACTTTCCCTTCGGGGGTGGATTTTTTTCTGAATTCCATTTTCAACCGCAGTAGATCTCTCGGGAAAGTAGGCCAAGTTTAATGCCGAGAGAAACCCTTCGCAGTCCTTCGAGCCAGTTCACACGCAGGACGAAAAAAAATGGCTCTTCGGAGGCGGAAAATGGAAGATTTGAGGAGCGATGAGATACAGTTTCCTTGAAAGCTGGGGAACTGGAGATTTACGAGCGTCATTGAGGCGGAAGACGCCTGGAATGCGCAGAGGGTCAATGTTTCGATGCAGTTTTAATTTAAGGCGTCGGAGATTAACGGATGTTTTAGTAGGCACTCGCCATCTCTGAAAGTCTCAATTGGAGATTTTTTTTTTTTGTACTTTGAAGGACGCATTAAAAAGAGGAGATGCCACGGAAAAAAGGACTTCATTTTGGGATTTATGAATTCGAGGGGAGGCAGAGAGAAAACGTTTTCGGTTTCCTCCGGAGATTCAAGTCATTATCTTCGAAAAAATCAGTCCCTCAGAGAAAGATTTTGAATATTCCACACATGAAGTGCCGTAAAATCTTGGGGCACGTAATTTTTTGGGTGGAAGTAACTTATTTTGGAGTGCTTGCTGGACGAGAAACTTGGGGGGTTACTGTAAAAATTTATTGGGAACTTCTGGAGGTTGTAAGACAGTGTAAAAAAATATGAAAGAATTTATGACATTTATAGAAGACTTCGGAGAAAACTTATAAGCTCATCTACGAACGAGTCGAACGAAATTAAATTAATAAATGTCTGGAATAAAATTGTTAAAATTATAAAATTATGTTTAGGAATTTTCACTTTTTTAACTGTTTATTCAGACGCTTCTGAGAGAATATTCTGCAAAAATAGAATGTTATATCAATTAAATATACAATTATTTAAAATTCATGTGATAAGAATAATTTTGTTAATTTTCTACGTTTAAAAAATAATAACTTTTCAAAATTTTTAAATTTCATTCAATTTAAGACGTCAGATATCAACGGACCTTTTAGTGGCTACATTTACCTTTCCTGAATTTCCAAATTGGGTATTTTGTGTATCTCGAACGAAACATTTGAAGAAGATATTTCTTGATATCTCGAGTCCACTGGGGGAACCGCGGGTCGAGATTGATACTCGAAGATTCTGCCATTTTTAAGAGTTTTTTATGATCCCGAAAGAGTTTTAAATAAAAGTTTTATAATATTAAGGGTTTAGCCCATCCCATGGTGCATGCGAACTCGGCGGCCTCAAGGCTTCTCAATTAAAAACGCCAACAATGTAGTAGATTATAAAATTTGGCATTTTTATTTTTCAAAATTTCTTTTTCCATATTTCAAGATTGCCGGACAGATTAAAATTTCAAGCGAAAATACTTTTCGACTTTCAAGAGATGTTCAGTGTCCCGCCTTTTTATATTAAATCATTTTTTAAATCCAGTTGGAAACAAAAATAATTTTTTTAATAACAAATTTTTTTTTTGCTCTTGAAATGGAAATTTCGAAAATCTCGGAAACTTTTCCCTTCATAATTTAGATTTTTCTGTAATTTCTATCAAAATATGTATTTTTATAACCCCCCAATCCGCACAAGAATTTCCTATTTGTTATGGTTTTTCAATTAAACAAAATTCATCGAAACGAAAAATGCGCGAAAATTACATTTTCATCTGCAAATTTCCACTTTCAATTTTCAAATTTCCAATTACAAATTTCAATCCCTACCGAGCAGTCGCATATTCATCCGCTGAACAGTCTCATGAAACAATTTTCAATTAAAAGAAATAAATAAATAAATCCTGGTAACTTGAATTAATGACGAAAAACTATTTCAAGTATAAAAAACCCCACTATTTGCTGTAAATTAGGCGTAAGTAAATCTTAAATCCCGCACTAAAAATCATCTTTCATCCTTTCTGACACGTAAAATTCGCTGACGTAAGCGTAATCTACGCTTTGTTAGTGATAAAATACTTCTAGTTCAAAATACGCAGTTTGGTAATGATAAATTACCCTTAGAAAAACATAAATTATACTCAAGAAAATGTAACCTATGTTCAGCTTTTTCCGTGAGTTCGCGCAAGCGCAGCCAAGAAAACTCGAGTCGCGACCTCCTTTTATGGTCTAATTTGTTGCAACCTAACCGCGAAAAAATTTATCGCACCAACATTACCCCCAAATGTTCAACCAATGATCGAAAATGTCCATCCACCCCCAGCTCCCCTCATCGCCGAAGGGCTGAATCGCGTACCAGAAAACCCATTAGAAGACGTGTAGGTCGCTAAATACAATAAACGTCCGATTGTATCTTACGGCTTGTTTAACGGATCGTGAAATGGTTATCTATAAATTAACGGCAAAGAGCCCAGCCGTGTATAAGTGCAACGACTGAGTGCTGATGATTTACAGTGTTTAGAAATTTAATGAGAATATTCATGAGTCTGTACTAATGTGATTTTTATTATCCGTCATAATTGTGCTTCTAAGTGATGATTTAAGGGTTTTTCATTACACCGCCATGGATAATTAATCCCTGCACATTTTACCATATGAATTGGGTGAAAAAAATGAATGGGAAAGGTGGAATGAAAAAATGCCATGGGCAGAAACCAGTGGTCATAAACAATCGCCACGGTATGGTTTCAAAGAATCACCCGAGCGGTGTCCCCTGGAAGCTACATTGTTGCGAGATCCTTCTTGATACCTGGTAGCACAATGAGAAGAGTTCCGTAAATTATGCACGCCGTGTGTGCTACCCGGTTTTTTGGCCAAAGTGGGGTATTATAACCTGTATGAGTATGGAATTGATGACCCCTTCCCGTCTAAGTGAGATGCTACGTTAGAAGCATCCTTGCTCTGACGGGAATCACTTGGGTCTATGACTTTATCGCTGGCATGTTTGAGGCAAATCGGACATCCTTCACTAGAGGATACTCCAACGTAATCAATACAACATTAGCAACGTAAGCAGTAACACTAGGATCGCGAAGATCAATCGGCTAATGATGGATCATCAGTTGAGCGTGTCATTAAATATCATTTCGCGCTTGGGATAGTTCAATAGATCAGTGATGCCGTGTGAAGGTTACATTGTTGCGTGATTCCTCTTGATGCCTGGTAGCTGGCACACGGTGTGTGCTAGCCCGTTTTTTGGCCCACGTGGGGTAGTATAACCTGTATGAGTATGGAATTGATGACCCCTTCCCGTCTAAGTGAGATACTCCGTTAGAAGCATCCTTGCTCTGGCGGGAATCACTTGGGTCTATGACTTTATCGCTGGCATGTTTGATGCAAATCGGACATCCTTCACTACAGGATACTTCAACGTAATCAATACGACATTCGCAACGTAAGCTGTAAGACTAGGATCGCGAAGATCAATGGGTTAATGATAGATCACCAGTTGGACGTGTCATTGAATTTCACTTGGCGCTTGGGATGGTCCAATAGATCAGCGATGACGTGTGAACGTTACATTGTTGCGTGATTCCTCTTGATACCTGGTATCGCTGGCACGCTGTGTGTGCTACCCGGTTTTTTGGCCAATGAGGGGTAGTATAACCTGTATGAGTATGGAATTGATGACCCCTTTCCGTCTAAGTGAGATACTCCGTTAGAAGCATCCTTGCTCTGACGGGAATCACTTGGGTTTATGACTTTATCGCTGGCATGTTTGATGCAACTCAGACATCCTTGACTACAGGATACTCCGCCGTAATCAATACAACATTAGCAACATAAGCTGCAAATCCAATGGATTCTAATAGGGTTGAAGGTAAGATCGCGGAGATCCATTGGTTGATGATAGATCACCAATCGGACGTCTCATCATGTTTCATTTTGGTCTTGAGATGGTTCAATAGATGAGCGATGACGTGTTAACGTTACATTGTTGCAAGATTCTTCTTGATACCCGTTAGCACCATGTGAGATGTTCCATAAATTTGTGAAGTCCCCGGTTTTTTGGTCAATGCAAATTGGTATTACCTGAAAGCATATGGAGTGGATGATCCTGTCCCCTTTCAATGAGATACTCCATCAGAAGCATTCATGCTCTGGCAGGAATAATATGCCTTGGGTTCCTGGCTTCTCTATGTCCTTATCGCTGGCATGTCTGATGCAAATCAGACATCCTTCAACACAGGATACTCCAATGTAATCGACACAACATTAGCAACGTAAGCGGCAAATACAATGGACTTTAATGCTGCTGCAGGTAAGATTGCGAAGATAAACTGGTTAATGATAGATCACCAATTGGACGTCTCATTAAGTTTCACTCCCTTCTTGAGATCTTTCAATAGATGAGTGATCACGTCTGAAGGTTACATTGTTGCGAGATCCTTCCTGATACGAGGTAGTACAATGAGAGGGGTTGCGTAAATTATGCAGGTCGTGTGGGTTGCTCGGTTTTTCGACTAATCGAGGATACCATAACCTGTATGCCTAGGGAACTGATGCTACGATGGGAATTCACGTCCTGGATCACAAGCATGCGAATCAGACACCCTTCAGAACAGGATATTCCGCCGCAAACAACACAACATGAGCAACATGAGCTGAAAATGCATGGTGAATGTTGATGACGCTGCTGGTACATTGCTTCCAAATTTCATGCTGACTATCTGAAAGGAAACTAGAGGAACGCAAATATAATTTGGTGCATGGTAGGTCACCAATTCGATATCCCATTGATTTTTACAGCGTCCTTGAGATGATTGGAAGATGAATGGGGACTTGTGAGGGTTCCTTTATTACAAGAAGCTTCTAGATATCTGGTAGCCCAATGAGAAGGGTGGCATAAGTTATGGAAGGGTTGTGTGCTGCCCGGTTTTTTGGTCAATGCAGGTTGGTTCACCCTGCATGCAGATGGACTCAATGGTGCTCTCCTCTCTGAGTGGAATACTTCATTAAAAATCTTCACGTGCCTTGAACAGTACAAGACGTCCTGGCCCACAGACGGCCACGTCTTTATCGTTGACATGTCTCATATGCAAATGAGATGTCGCATGCTGCAGAAGAGGATTTCCTTCGTCATCGACACAACATTATCGATGTAAACTGCAAATGCATGATGAATTTTAATGAGTATATCGGTGCACTGTTCACCATTTTTATGCTATCCAAGTAAATGAGGAGCAGTGGATTATTAACATAAAATATTCAATGGTGGAATGCACATGCGGTATCCAATTAAAGTTCAATCGATTCTTGAAATGCTTCAATAAATACGGTTTTTTATTTATCCTGATAGATAAGTTCCGAGACTTTACGAGACACTAAATTACGAGCTTGAAAATTATTTAATACCAGTTTGTATTTGTGGATACTGATAAAGTACTTCAATAAATTCAAGAAAATATGATCTTCGATAATGGACGGGTATGGGGAATAAACTAGAGGTTTTGTCCCCTATGTTAATTTTTATGTATGAATCAGAGATATTTTGTTGACAATACAATAAGAGTCTTGTCTATTTAATTGAAAATTTTATGTGATAAAGATCTTCCGGAAACATTTCAATTTTCAATGCATAATTTTCTCTCCCGCATTCGGCTGTCTCTTAAATGTGGCCACGAATTATTGACAGAGAAAGTATTACAAAATTATGAATGTAAAATGTAGAAACAATTGCTCGTGAAAACAACATTCTTTAATAAAAAAAATTCCCCCCGAAAATCCAAGCAAAAAGTGTCGATCATCGAATCAAGATAACCTCCCCATAAAACCATTTCCATTAATCACCAGGTCATCATCGCCCAGCGATTGGATTCAAATCGATATTCCTTTCAATCATCCCTCCACCCCCTGCGCCCCACCGAGTGCGCATGTGACAATCCACGAGAAATCCGAGGTATTACCCCCGAGAAGTAGTTAAGTGAAGCCCCCTCCCTAAACGCGTTCGCCCTCCAACCCCAGCAGTAGCCGGAGCCTTAAAAGACTCATACCAAGAATTTCTGTAACAAGATGCCAACAAAGGCTCTCCGTGCACATGAACAGCTCCAGAAACAGTTCCCATGGTTCCTCCCAGCCAATGCAGAGTACCCCTTGATCCGCAGCATCACCAGCAGTAGCAGCTTTTCTGGTCTAAGGAAAAAGGGCGGAGAGGATCGGACCAGAGAAAAAACTGGAAGGACCACGCGGGGGTTGTAACAGTTGATTCCACGGGATTTTATGTCGCATTCCCTCTCGCCGCACACAATCATAGCGACTGGGGGAAGTAGTGTAACAGAGCGTAGGGGTCAGGGCGAACGTACATGTCGCGGGCGCAGGCGCAGTGATTTTTGCGAGCTGCTGGAAGCACATGGTCCTCTGCCCCCCTGTCACTATTTCGCGATATCACCTTCCGCTTTCTCGCGACAACATCTATCCAGCACTGGCTTTTGCGATGTACCCCTAAATTATCGTGGACCCCGTGATTAATTCCGCGGTTATTGTGAGTGATGGAGACTGGCCGAGTTGAGCGACGGAGAAGTAGGCAGCACTGACCTACGGCGCAGACGGATTTCCGTGGCTCCAGGATGATGTCCTTTGAGAGAAGATTAGTCGCCAGAGGATGGTGGATACGGTGATTGGATTATACTTCTTGAGGTGATGTGTTTCCAGTTGGTGGTTGTGGTGTATCAATGGTGTTATCTGGAACGAATAGGATTGGAGGCAGCCATGATGCAAGGGAGAAGCGTGTGATGTCAAGGTGAGTTCTGGTTCATTTACATTTGGTCTTCGGGGAAGGGAAGGGGTGCAGCGATGGTTGGAAAGACTATCGATTTAGATGCAGCAGACAACGACTTGGGAATGAATTCGAATCTTATTATGGGGAAGATGTCTTCATTCAGCGATCGATGATTACCCTAAACCAATTCGGCTGTTTGAACTGATGCTATGGGACCATTTTTTAGGGCAATCTCTATTGAATTTTGGCAACAATTGCAGGATCAAATATTAATTTGATATTCCGTCTGTTATAATTTTATAAAATATGAAGTAATTTCAAATGGAGATATTCCATCAGTCTCCGAATAGCTGCCATTCATCTTTCAAGATGAACACCTTTCACCTTCTTTTCAATGACTTGAAGACTATTAATTTCTTGGTTGTCGAGTTGGGATGGTATTGGAGCTTTACGGAATGAAATTGAAGAAGCAGAGGAATTCCTAATTTTTTAAATGAAGAAAACGATCTGTTCATAATCACATTCCGGTAAGGATGATCCATCAGGAAGTATTGGAGATGTCGACTGAATCATCGTTTTATACGTTGGGTTTTTTGGTGTCTTCTATTCCGTTCTGAATATGAATCATGAGATAGCTATGAAGCTAAGTAGAAGCGCTTAATGTCAAGGTGAAATCTGGTTCGTTGATCGTAGTTCTTCGGAGAAGGGAGGGGACGAGGGATGCCATCACACCAGAGGGTGGCTACAGAAGGTGGATTGAAAGGAATATCGATTTGAATGCAATCACCAAATGATAACATGACTAACCTGATTATCGGGAGAGTCTTCTTATGATAAGAATCTCCCGACTTATTGATCACCAATTGACGGGGTTATCTCGCATTGACAACAATTTTTTTCGCTCGATGAGCGGGAGGTGGTGCTGGAGGTTAGGAGAGATGGGATTCGAAAGGCTAAACTACTGTCGGATAGTGTCTTAAGTATTTCGGAAAGGTATCACGGGATGTTCTTCAGGCGGAGGTGATTCGGTAGAAATTGTTGGAGATCATTACCCAATTGCTCATTTTTTGGATGACGTATTTTCGGGTGGGGTTATCTCTGTCCCACTGACGTAATCCGTTTCGAATAGGAATCTTGAGGCAGCCATGATGCCGAATAGAAGCGCTTGAAGGTGAGTTTCAGTTCATTTACATCAGGTCTTCGTGGAAAGGAGGGGGACGGGGCGGGTGGGCCAAAAGTGCCGAAAGATCAGACATACTTTTTTTTCGTCTCATACCACTGAGGCTATGCTTTTTGAGGGGCAATCATTGCAGATGATCAGCGTTTAATGGCGGCAATGGTTCAAAGTGAAGGGAGTGATATATTGAGTTTACGGTTAATAGTCTCGGGTAGTCCACTTGTGGGATGCGGCTCGGGAGATCGGGCAATTGGCGTGGGACGAGTTTCCGGGATTTAGTCCTCAGCGAGTGTTTGATTATTGACAATTTTATACGACTACACTAGAAAAATCAAACTAATTTGGAGACTTGAGAGTTTCCTTCTCTCAAATTAATTTTAGTCTCCATTTCTATTTTTGAGAAGTGGATTCGCGACATTTCACGTGTGGTTGAGGAATTTTTAATTTCAATTTTTTTTTGTATCTCATTTTTTATGAATTAAAAAAAAAAGATAAATCAACAAAATTTCTAATAGTCCCATGTCTTAATGGGGTTAATATTCGTACACTCGAATATTTGATTTCATTTTTTATATTTTTTATAAATATCAAGCGTCTCAAATTGAGATTATTTGATATTGCGGACTCGGATTTTTTTTGGTCCAGTAATAATTTTTTTTCAGTCCAAAAAATACCCAAAATTACAAAAACTGACTATTTTGGTCGCTTAAAAATTCCATTGGGAATATTATATTTTCTTCTCTGGATATATAACACTCTGAGGCAAGGGGCGTCTCCGAGACTCTAGGGTCCTTAAGGATTGGTCGACCCCACTTCTCGCCACCAGACTGGCCCTAATCTACATATTATTCTCCATTTTCAACCTTGACTAAATTTGTTTAACAAGGAAGCACTTAAGACAATTAAATAATTTATATAAAAATTATAAAGGAAATTAAAATCAATGAATCGGCTCAAAAATTCAAAAATCGCAATTTAAAATAAAATAATGTTTAAATTCTACATTATCTGAACTATCTAATTAATTATTATCAATAATACTAGGTCGTCAACGACTGCAAATTCCACGTGAATACTTGTATTTATATTCGTCGACATAAAATTTATATCAGATTTTAATCTCTGAAAATGGGGGCGTGTCCACAGTATATCAATATTCACACGTTATACAACTCCCACGTGTAGCGTAATTTCCTCGGAGAACTCTTCAGCTGATAATTCTGTAGCTCATGTAGCACTCGTGTTAGCTTTAAACTATGTATAAAAATTAAATTTACCTATCAATTTCCAGAATAAATTTCCATTTCATCGGATTCCCCTGTTTACTACCCATGATTGTACAGTATAAACGCTCCATGTTTATAATTTTCTGGTGTTAATCTACTGTAGTTTTATGAAAATTTCCAACATGGGATATTGAAATGTGATATGGCCATCGCTGAAAGCTATGTAAATAAATTGAGATAAATATACGGAACACTAAAAGTGTTTTTCCTTGAATGTTAAAGGCAAAAAGCTCATGGTCGTCATTATTTACTCATCATTACGGAGCCAAAATGATTCTACCTCATGTTTTCCATGAAATTTCATTGAACGCCAGACGAAACTGTTTCTCCAAAGCAACTGAGATAGAGAGAAAAAAAAATGTTTTTGAGAATAACTTGTCAAAAATTGTATCCAAGATTTTTCTCCAGAAAATCTTGTCCCGATTCCAAAGTCAAAGGTAATTTATTTATGACAAGAATGTTGTCTCGAGTTAAGTCCAGTTGGATAAATTTATTCAAAAAATTTGCAGTCTCATGTCCAGGACATTCTAATGCAAAAACCGCTAGACTTGAGTCGAGAAGTGGTTTTCTGCTTGTCCTCCAATTACCCCCGATTTTTCGGACAAGTATAAATTTTCTCAACGAGAAGTTACCGGCCTCAGAGCGGCAGATTATTTTCTCGCCACTTCTTGAGGCATGAATTTTTTTATAAGAGTAAAAACATATTTCCAAAAAAAAAAAAATCCCTCCAATGCTCGTCTCCAAACGGTCGCCCAACGATTTAACATTTTCGATGACGAGATAATACAAAAGGGCAATGGCTAGCCTGTCTGGCTAACGGCGACTGTGCACGCCTGGTGGCATGACGTCATGCCATTCACTTGCCACCGTAACAATAGCCCCTGACTGATTAATCTCAAGGATACTCAAAGTGTTACAGAATGAAAACATTAATGATTCGGTGGAGGGGATGTCCACGTACTACGCAAGACATTTTCTTATAGGTTATTCTTCTGGGGAAGGGGTCGGGAGAGACCAAAAATTTTGAGGATATACACCTTCAGTGCTTGCAAATATGCTCCCGAAGTTTAAAATCCTCCAATGACATTGGGTATTAAAAAGATATTGAAAATGTGTCATTAATACAAAATTTTCCAAAACAACTTTTTCCAAAAACGCGAAAAAATAATCGGCAATGCTGAAAAAATCGAGATTTTTCACAAATAAAACCCAAGGAATATTTTCCCATAATTCCATTATCTACTGCTAAGCGTATCATTTTTAATTATTAAAACCGAATGACCGTTGAATGATGTGCCCTTCATATTGCCCCTAATAATTTTCACTGTGACCTTTTGGAAATTTTTGTGAGTCTTTAAAACCTCTATTCGAATCGCCAGATTTACTTTGTCCCTTTGGGTATTTATTTCAATCTCTTTGCCCCTTGCGTGGCCGCTGTTGAACTTTGTTTTGATTTTCTTGACCTCGTTCGGGCGGCCTTAATACATATTTTAACAATCTGGGCCCTTCTTTTGACCTACCGTCCTCATTTCAAACTTCCTTAACGATAACGTGACCTTATTGATCCACATTTTGACCTCTTGACCCCCCTTTAGACCTGCTATCCTCATTTTGAGCTGCCTGATCTAAAGCCTGACCTTATTGACCCTTACTTTGACCTACTATCCTCATTTAGAGCTTCCTTACCTATCTCCTGACGTCATTGGCCCCTATTTTGACCTTCTCAATCCCCTTTCGATCTTCCATACGTTTATTTCGACCTATTATTCTCATTTAGGGCTTCGTCACCTATCCCCTGACCTTATTAATCCCTATTTCGACCTTCTCACCCCTTTGACCTTACTTGCTTACTTTGACTTTACCTTTGACCTTACTTGCCCTCATAACATTCCTTCCTTTTAATCTTCACTCTTTTCTTGACCTTTCTGCCCTTCCTTTTTCTTATTTTGACTTTCTTGGCCCTTTTTCATCCTCCTGCCCTCTAGTTCAAGTTTCGTGACCGCTACTTCACCTCTCCTGACTCTCATCTCCCCCACTACAACTTTCTTAACCTTTACTGTGGCCCTCATTGCCCTCACTTAGACCCTCGCGCAGCTCAAACTTTTTTGATTTTTTCTGTTTCTATGAATTCCAATTTCTACGGAAATATTCTCAATTGCTGCTTGGAAAAAGTCGAATAAAAAATGAAAACGAGAGAAATGGTAGTATTTCTAATCATTGGCATTCAATCACATACCTCGTCAAGAGAATTCAATGAGAGGACGCCAATTACCGGCTATTTGGAGCGGAGAGATTATGGGTCCCTACTTGGTCCGTTGGATAGCTTAATTGTTCCGGAAGCGTCCTAGAAAAAGCCAACGCCTGGAATACCGATAGGGGGGAGTAACGGGTGTTTCATAGGAGGACTAAAATCAATGGCTGGCGAGAAAATCCGACGTCCATGATTATACCAGCGTCTCCTCCCGATTCGTGCAATTTGCGGGGATAGAATTTCAGATTATAAGGTACACCCGGAATGCGTCCGTGAGGGCTCAAATGAATGTGATACGAGTGTAGACTGAGTGAACGCATTTTTCTTTGACAGACGTCTTTCTTTTTATTGTCAAGAAACTTATGACGCGAAAATTGAGGGGAAAATATTGTCTTACGCGGACTGATGAAAAACTTTCTCAAAGAAATTTTACACTTGTTCCGATGAGAAAGATAATTTATTTGGAACAAGAACGAAGAATGTGCTCAAATTAAGTCTAGTCCGACGTATTTATTCAAAAGAGTAAAAACATACTCGGCAAAAAATATTTTTTCTCTCAGTGTATCAGACAATTCTGATGGGAGTAAACAATTGGAAAATCATATTTTGATATTTACGAGACTTAAATAAAAGAAAATTAATTTTTTTTTTACTCAGGTATTTAATTACCATTACAATTTGGAACTGATAAATAGTTTAGAAAATCAATTGCTTTTTTTAAAAATGGGTTTCAAAAATTATTGAGGGTGGGAAAATTAAACAGACAATTTCGTAGCGAGGGAATAAAAAAATATTGGTACACCTGTTTTTGTAATTTTGGACTGGACGTAGGTAATGGTAATTAAGATCAGCGATCGATATCGCGGGGATTGAATGATCGATAAAATTCTTTTAGGAAATTGGTATGAAAATAAAGAATGAAAAATAGGAAATCTTGAGATCAGATACACACGGCGAAATACTTTTTCTTTCAATGGAAATGATTTTGTGATGATTTTTTTATTTATTATTATTATTATTTTCCTCCATTAGATCTGAAATAGTAAACACATTAGCGCGATAAAAAAGGCACCTGAGGTTACGTAATTTTTGTTCGGTCTCTTCTGAAACATTCTCGAGTGAAATATTCGACAAATATTTTGGAAATTCCAATCGAGTGGGATTTTCATTAGAATTTCAAAGAATTTTATTATAAAAAAATCATCATTCTATGACAAAATGTTCAGTTAAAATATTCCGCAAATGTCATTGATCTCAAACCATCCGTTTTGACGTATTTAATAAATCTTGTTTGACATAAAATTCTCAAAAATTCGTTAAAAATTAAGTTTTATTTAATTTAAAAAAAAAAATTTTTTGTTTCCTTTTTTCCCCTAATCAAATGAAACGTCACATGTCAAAATTTAATACCAAATTTTCTTGGAAACTAATTTTTTTATTCATTGAAAAAAAAATGATAACACCCTCCCCCGCCAATTTTTTTATTGATTAAAAAATTCTTAAGTCGAAATATTCCGGAGTGCCTGTGCGGGTATCAAAATTAAGTCCTAAACAAACTTCCCTAAACCCAAATGTTAATTAAAAAACTGGACAATAATCACAACATATCCGTTTTAAAAATAAATCAAAATTGAAAAAATCATGGCAATTTCTGAATTTTTTATTTGAAGAGTATAATAACAATATATATATTTAATGGCGATCGCCTCTCGATTTGTAATGCATTTTTGAATATCCGAAAAAATAAACAAAAATTAGCAAAAAAAGTCCCAACAACCCGAAAGATGCCCCGGGTTCAAAGGGCGTCGTCCAGGGGGCACCCGAATCAGCCCCAGAAATCGCCGGTGGATTTTGGGTGCCCCCGCACTAGACAGAGGGGGGTCCCCCTCTCTCCCTCTCCCCCAATTTGACGTGGTCAAGAGCCAGAGAAGAAATGAGATGGCGGGGAAGCTTAGGAAGCGGGGAGTAACTGCCGGTCCAGCAATAAAACTTTTAACGCTCTAGTGTCCAATGAACGTAACGTTCTCCAAGTTTTATAAGGGGCGGTGCCTCGCGGCCATTACGCTATATCATAACAACGAAGCCCCCTCATTGGTGGTGCTGGCATCATGGCCGCTGCGCGCCCGGATTCACCTTCGCCTTCCCCTCTCTCCGAGCGGCGACCCCACCACCAGCTCCTGGACATTCCCCTATCTCATCTCCCTACATATCTTGAGTAACAGGATACATCAGGTTTTTCGATAGTATTACAATGTTTCCACCCCTCTTTTCACCTTAACCTCTACATTTTATCACCTCAATCCCTCTTCCCCCCCCCCCCATCGTCTCCCGCGAAGCAGGTTCCGCGGCAGTCTTTATCATAAAAATCCTTCAATACCCTCATCAACAAACTAACGCGTCCGACGTTATTTCCATCGCAAGAGCTGCCTAGTCCGCGAACGTCGCGCGGCAAAAAATCGGTTCGATCGGTTGAACACCTCCAGACGCACAAAAATATCGAATCACTTCAACTGCGCATGCGCGAGCCGCAGTTTCCCGGGCTAGCCGTCGCCGGGACGCGGCGACTGCGTAGATAACTGCCGCCGGTCTCGCTATTACCGACGGTCCACACCGGTTTTCCCGCCTTTTGTGCTCTGTCCCAACAACTATCACAACCACCGCCACCCGGCAATCCACTCATTGTGAATCTTCACGACAAAGCACGGATTCCTCAGCGGGGTGGGGGTAAGCCACATTATTGGCTTCTTTATTGGGCCACGATAGACTTGACGCAGTCCAACCTCGTGGTTGGTTCATAAAAGCAATCATAATGGAATAATAGGCCTAGTCTGCTACTTTGTAACACTCGTCGACTGTATACATTGTTAGGTTTTTTTTATTGCCTCTTTTATCGTTCACCGACGAGCAGTTACGTAGGCCTCTTCGTGTCACTGGTAGTTAGTATGAACTTTGCCGTTTTAGTTTTCGCTTCACGGCTTCCTTCCGAAGTGAATAGTACCGAGGTGATGGGATATTTAAGTGTAATTGGTGTTTACGCAGCGAGAGGTTATTGAGTAAGTGGGACATTATCATTAGAATATTGATTGGACATCTTCTGTTATGGTTGAATTTTTTGTAGAGAGGAAGCATTGCGAGGCTTACATTGTGTAATTTTCCAGAATGGAAATTCTCATGACATTCCTACTCTGCGAATTTTATATTATTTATTATATAAAAAAAATGTTTGGAGGGTAATTTTGCAAATTTCTTGTGACACGTCCCAGACGATCCCATTTCGGTAAGACGTAAGCGTATTCTTCTGAAAGTATAGGGAGCCCTTCATATCCCCGGGAGTGCAACCTCCCCTTGTCGACAATCTGCGCCGAGGGATTATTTGACCCTACCTACCCCATTCAGACCCCAAGAAACCTAGTGTCACAATTTTTTTTTCATCTGCATGATTTCATACAGTCTTACCTGCTCCGAAGGTCGTTTTCATTTTCCTGTGAAGGAAGTAAAACTCAGCGGACATAATACAATAGTGAGGTCACTGGTAATAGGCGGTATCCGATGAATTAGCACCGGACTAATAAGAATATTTGCATACCATTCTACCCTTCCAAATTTAACATTATGACTATTTTAGAAAAAAGCGATTTCCGCTGATCCAATTCCACGGGATATCACCTGGAACATCTCAGAGACCCCAATTTCGATAAAACGTGGGCTATATGTCTTTGGAAAATATGAGCCCGTTCATATTCCCAGGATATACCGAGGATTCCAACGTCCTCGACGTCGAGAATCAGCACCAGAGGACAGTTCAACCCATAGAGACATATAAACCCAGTAAGCCCTGTATCATAATTTTTTCTGGTCCCCATGAATTCACATGCAGACACATACAGTTCCAAAGGTCGTCTCCATTTCCTCCTGAAGAGGATAAAACTCAGGCAATGCAGTCTAATAATGAGGCTATAGATATTAACGGATACCTAAAGGTTTCATACCGACCCAAATCATCCCAGGCATGACAAAATTTGGATCCACAGCAGGAGACAATCGATCAAAAAGTTGATTGAAAGTTCCAAAAAGGCAAACCCACGACATAATCTCTAAGCCTTCCTAATCAGTCTCCATCCCTTCCCTCCTTACAATTTTTCGATTATTATTATTCAAAACCCAATTTTCGGTGATGCAATTCGCCGGAACGAGCTCCCCCAGACGACCCAATTTCTCTGAAACGTGGACATATACTTCTGAAACTATGAGCCCCTTCATAACCCCAGGCTTCCAACTTCCTCAACACCGAGAATCAGCACCAAGGGATAGCTCCACCCCACCACCCCCCATTCAGACATATAAACCCAAGAAACCCAGTCTCATCATTTTTTTCCATCCCCACGAATTCCCGTGCACCCACACACACACACACACACACACACACACAGTCTTACCTGTTCCGAAGGTCGTCTACCATTTCCCCGTGAAGGAGGTAAAACTCAGCGAGGGCAGGCCAACGGTGAAGTTACGTACACACCAGGCGGTCGGGTTTCCGTCAATATAGTACTCTATAACCTGAAGATACGATGGAAGGACATAGGATGCAAACTCATAAACCCTCCCTCCCAGTTTATCCGCGAGGGGTAAGCGCGGGGGGGGAGGGGGGTGGAAGTAGTGTCGCAGCGCCAGCCGCTGTCGTCTTAACTCCAAGACCACGAAACTACCTCATGTGGATAACTCTCCCTTCCCTCCCTTATTCCCCTCTAAAACGTCATCCAGAAGCTGTGACAGGTTCTGCCATCAAAATCAAGGCTCCTACGAGGCCCCGGTATAACCTCTTATATAAAATCTTTCATCTTGACTTTGTCTGTTGGTGTGAGTGTGAAAAAAAGGCGGGTGGTGGCTCTCCCATCATCCCAACTCGGATAAATACGGAACAACGTTGTAAACGTCATGACGTCTTTCCCTATTTCCTTACTCGTTCGCATGTGCTATTTACAGAGAATATAACATTCGTGTACATATTACTTTATATCCGCGGGAGGAAGCTGCATATCGGTGACTACAGCATCCGTCAGTCTCAACTTTGACATCAGTCCGGTCTGTCGGTTTTCACGTCTTCGTCAAGTCTCGTTGACATTGAACCGGCCAAAATTCGGTCATGACGCGATGCGTGCACGCAAGCCAACTGCGCCGGCGTTGTTAGGATGGAATGTTGTCCTCAGTTGTGTCTCATTACCCAAGTTTGCATGCTTAATGGGCCTTATTTGGGACTCCCCCTATTTACTTCATTATGTGGTTTTCGATTTTATGAACATGAGTGGATGTTTTAATTTGAGGGCCTCTCAGTGGGAGGGAGAGCCTCCGCTCGAGTCAGCATGATTTCTTTAAATTCTGCCTTGATGACGCGGTTGACCTCTGGTGAATACACCGGCTGCATACGTTAGCGGAATTATGATAATACCTGTCTGGAGTATGTGCAATGACAAAGGGCCTTCGCGTTTTTGTGCCAATGATTTTTACGGAATTTATTGAGTTATTATTTCCTGCTTACGCGTTTACGCGTCAAATTCTCATGGAGTCTTATATCAAAGTGGCTAATGACCGTGTGTCAATGGTTAATTGTTTGGAGCGATAGCCGAGACAATGAATACATGGGAATACTTCCTCAGGGGCGCCGGGACCCCCACCTCTTTTTTCGAATGTTGCGCGCGCAGCTGCCGTTAAGGAGATTCTACAGCGGACTCCATGCGATCGTCGAGTATCGAATTCACGTGTCAATGTCGAGGATGTAATTACCAAGGAATATTATTCAATCGTTTACATTTGTAAGCCGTTGAATAATCTTGTTTTTTTATCTATTAAAAAAAATTCTGGAGAATTTTTTGCATTGCAACGTCGGCTGGATTACTCATTTCGTTGCTGACGGAAATAAATCATGGAATCGTTTGCCATTTCTTTTGAGCTCGTGTGGCGATTCGAGAAGCGCGTGGAGTTCATTGGAGAAATTATTGCTCTTGGTAACGCAGTCATACGAAAATATCAGCGGTCTCGAGTGACTCCCACTAACCAACTGCCAACGAGTATCGTCAGGTTTACTGGGGAGGTACGATCTCGTGGCAGGTTCTCAACTCACTACCTTCAGCTTATGAAACTGATACGACTGTTACTTGAAGTACTACAACTTCTACTGATCAGCTTTTCAAAAAATGTCATCAGTTTGGATGAGGCGATATAATCTGGTGGCGAGTGTCGAGCTCACAAGCTTCAGATTACCAGATTAATTGTTTTATCAATTGCTACAACTCCTACTGATCAGCAAAAGAAATTGTCGTCAGCGGTACTGACGGGATCTCGCGTCACGTTTGGAACTCGGAAGTTTCAGATTATGAAATTAATGCTACCATCAGTTGAACTACAACTGCTGCCAACCGCCATAAAAAAATTGTCAATTCTGATGAAGCGATATAATCTAGGCGGCAAATTTCGAACGCCGAACTTTCAGATTATGAAATTAATGCTCCTACGGCTGAGTTGCTACAACTCCCACTGACAAACCGCAAAAAAACATCAGCAATGGCGATACGATATAATCTCGTGGCGAATTTGCAATTCACAATCTTCGGATGACCGGATCGATTCAGCTACTACAACTCCTACTAGCTTAAAAAAAAAATCATCAGTTTTGATGATGCGATATAATCCAGGGATATAAATTTTAAACTCACCACCTTCAGACTCCCGACTAATACTCTTATCAGCTCGGCAATTATGCGAATTCTATCGGCGAAATCGAGGAGAAATAATATCAGTTTTGATGGTAGGATATAATCTAGTGGCAGGTTTTGAACTGACAGCCTTCAGATTACGGGACCAATGCTCTCACCAATTGAGCTACTGCAGGTCCCATTGGATTCCTTCGATGCCGTGAGAACCAGGAGACAAGGTTGGTAACACTGGCTGGCCGGTCTGCCTGGCTCCCTTCACCCCTCCCTCCGCCACCTATAGGTGCAGCATTCAGGCCTGCGACTCCCCCCTCCCCCGACGCCTACAGCCGTCCATTTCGCTGGCGTTCCCCTCCTCCGTGATGTGCACAATTTATGCCGCATCGGCAATGAGACTGGCAAATGCCTGCCTTGGGGATACCTGCATGCCGAGTGCACTCACAGAATGGTGGAGTGCCTTGGGAGGGAAGGATGTTTGTTGCTCTCGCTTCGCATCCTTATTTGGGTAATGGATTGTTTATGGGGAATAATCATTTGATAAAATCATCGGTTTCAGGAGACAGTCCCTGCTATAATGTCGACCTTTCAGTTATTATTTTTATTTTTATTTCCTTTTTCTTTTTGCAGGGTTTTAGAGGATTAACTGCAGTTTTATTTCCAGGTTCGGACATTTTTCGCCGGCTTACGCACATGTCAATTATTTTTTTAATACTATATTTTGAACAATTTCTTGTTATCGATAATTTATGATCATTTAGACGGTGTGGGGGTAGAGACTATTTAAGGGCAGATATTTTTTACTGCTATTGCGGAAAATCTGGTTTGAGGAAAAGGGAACGTTGATAAAATTATTTTAAACTGAACTAAAACTGAAAATTCTAGGGATCGTTCAGTTTTTTTTATTAAAAAAGTTGGAATTGTTCTTCAATTATTTCGTAAATTAACC